>VZTL01004711.1:33576-56654 GCA_013400535.1 Scopus umbretta
TTGTTTGTGGGGGGTGGGGGGGGGGGGAGTGTTGGGTTTTTTTGTTTTAAGATGCCTTGGTCTAGCAGGATGATCATAGTCTGCAGCAAAAGAGTTTGAGCTGAGAGAAATATAGCAGCTAGACATGGACTGACAATGCTGTTAGATGAGACCACTATCCTATCTCTGTAGAGACGAAAAAGAAAAAAATAGCGGCAGTGGCAGAGCCAGTACTGTCCCAACATTTAGTTTGTTGATCGCTGTATGTCTTGTTATTTAAGTCATTATATCACCAGTGTCTCTCCTAGTCATTAAAGCCGGTATAATACTGACTAGAAGGTCTTTGATCATATGAACAGAGAGCCACAGCTCAGACGTACAAACAACGCTGGGCGCTCGGCTGAGGAGTCATAAGATCCCAGATTACAGCACCCTTGTAATTTATTGCACATTATTCACGGGGAAAACCTGAACCGAGGTTCCCTCTCATTTTTCCCATACTGCTACCTTGCACTTGTGTTAAAAATAGCCTATCTGGTCTTTCCTGCTGTATACATCAAGCACAGTTTAGCAGGGTTTCACTACGCTTTTACTGTACAGAAATATAAAACCAGCTTGTGCGTGTTCAATACAGCCCCCAGCTGGTATGTTCTGCCTTTACCTGACATTCAGTTGGAAGCTATTGTGGTCCTGGAGACAGCACAGATGGGAAAATTTCACAGGATCTTTCCCTACTAATCATCTGCTCAAGTCCTTCCCATTGCCCCAGAACCCTACCCTCTTGGACCAGCTTAGGCAAATCCATTCCCTCATCGGTATTTACACCCTTCAAGTATTTGTACACGTGGTTATAATCCCACAAGTGACAAGATGGTCGTGCTGGTCTCACAAAGGCTGGCCAGAGCGAAGGAACCCGGCGTTCAGGCTGCCACATTCTCACACACGGCAGTCTGGGGTTTGGACCGATACCCTAAACGTCACCATATCAAACAGATCCGGTCTTTGCTTTGAAATACTACTTAAATGCAGGCCGCAAGTGTAAGCGGCCTCCAATTAACAGCAGAGATCAGGGCTGAGCTCAAATATTTAGATCCTTGAGGGACATGAACGCACTTGCACTCTGGGTTCCTTCCTGCCCCAGCCATGTGCACTATGGATCCAGAGGAGAGGCCTCGCGTGTCTGTGCCTTCGTTTCCTTGCTATACAGCCAGGCAAGCCACCTTTCTCTCTTGCGGCAGCTCACTGCAAGGGCAGCTCCACTAGTGCTGCAGAGCACAGTGCTCTGCAGAAGCACCAAAGCCAAGCCTTGTCCTACAACTTCCCACAGGCGAGGCAGCTGGAGAAGGACAGTTGGTCCTGAGATACACCTCTGGGCGTTATGACATTAGGGTGGAGGTACCCCATCAGCTACTCTGTCCAGGCACTGACTGGCAGCAACACAATTCCCCTTTTCCCCACGCCAGTCGTGCAAGGCTGACAGGGCCGATGTTGTCTGACCTCGGCTCGTTAAGTCTCGATCCCTACAGAGCATCACTCCTCTCCGTGCCCAGCTATTGCAACTCCACACGGCAAGGCAAGATATTTAAACCTTTTCTGTTTCTCATTCTTGTCTTACACCTTCCATGCTGACCACTGCCAGCCTCTCCTTCCAGTCTTCCACTCCAACCAGCCACCCCCAGCTCTCTGCAGCCATAAGGCTTCCCACTCTTCAGTCAGTACACAGCACTATAAGCAACCAGGCAGCATGAAGAGGGGCCTCCAAGGCATTAACGCAAGGCACTGCCTCTTGCAATGGCTCTGCTCCTGGCAATACACTGCCTAAGAACCAGGGCTTGGCAGTCTCTACAGTGACACGGATGGGAAAGATCTAATGTTTCTCTTGCTCTGTGTTAACTTCCCTCCACTGTTCTCACCCCCTCCTTCTGCTCCACTTGGCATCTCAGCACTATTTCACCCTTCTGTAAACCCCTTTCCTTGCGGTGGCCACACACAGCAACTAACCCAAGCAATTACTTTGCCAGTGCCTAGCTAAAGCTGCCCATAAACAGCAGTCAGGGCAGGCACTCCGCACGGCCCTGCCAACACACCCAGCGGAAGCAACCTGGGAGGAGAAGGCAAACTCCATTTTGCTGGCCCATCCAGCTTTGCAAGTGTTTGCAGACAATATGCACCAGTTCTGTGCATACACTCATGACAGCTAACAAGGAATTGGTCAAAAGAAAAAATAATATATACATATATCCACAAGCAATCACACTATTTCCTTTTTCATACAGATCCTAAGAAAATAGAACTTGTTAAAAGCATCAAACTAGCACTGATTCTAAGAAAGCAGAACTTGCTAAAAGCATCAAACTAGCACTGTTCTTCCTCCATCCCACACTGAGGAGAGTATCAGCTTTCACAGCAGGTCCCAAAGCTGCAGGACTGCACACGGGGTACTCCAAATTGCAGCTACTTTCATACTACTTTGGTCCCAGCACTCAGCACCATATACTGTATGTAGCCCCCAACAGCTCCCTTCTCTTGCATAGCCCAGTTAGAATACCTCACCCACCCCCCAAAAAAAAAAAAATTGCATCAGGTCATGTAAATTTTACTGAACTACACATAGAACAGGTGCCCCTTTAAAGCACGACTCTCTTCTCTGGAAGGCACATGTAGCAGGTTCCCTAGTGTCAGGTGTAGACTCAAGTGATGAAAGAAAAATACATAAATGTTTATTAAACCTTTGTTGCCATTCACACCACCAACTTTCACACCCCAGTGCCAAGCTGTTAACGAATTCCCGTGCTGTTCCAGAAGACTTTTCACAGCTCCTGTCAGAAAAGGGTAGTTTCACGAGGGCAGCACTCGCTGGAAAAGTCTCTGCTCTCGCCACCATCAACAAAAAATGCTCACAACCAGCTGTTTGTGGAATAAATGTGTCCTGCCCGAACTGCCTGGGAATAAAGAGCTTCTTCCAGTGAGGCATGGGGCCACCTTCATGTACACCTCCTGATACATATTTGTCTCAAGATTATTTGTGCTAAGACTTCTCAATTTACCTAAGGAGCAGGACTAAGAATTAGCTACGATAAGCCAAGTGACCACGAGCCGGTACGTGAGGCTCCAGGCCAGGTGGCAGCCGTGTGGAAAGACTACAGCTCATATGCTCAGCCATGGCATTCACCTCCTTGGGGAGCTCTGCAGCTCTAGGCTGCTGCCCAGGGAGACCAGCCCCACGGCAGGGCACACAGACCCCTCGGGGAGGCAACGCGCCACCTACCCCTCCGTGCCACGGTTCCTTCCTGGCACCCAGGCTCTGCCATGCTGCCGTACAGCTGGCAAGTGTGAGGCAGGGCCCTACACGCACGGCGCACACCGCCTGCTCGAGCCTCAGCAGGTCTGTAGAAGTGCCATGGCGAACTGCAGCGAAGGCGGTGTGAAATCGCACAGCAATTCTCTCTGCTGCCGCAACTCCTCTTTTCCCCCACAACTAGCTCTTTTATCTGCCACTGGAGACCCTGTTCTAAAAGGAACAGGCAAAGGCAAGATGTTTCCCACAATATGAAGTGAACGTTGCTACTCCTCTTAGAGTCATCCAAAACAAGAGGGGGGTGAAATGAAACACCTTCCCAACAAAAAAAGGTGACAATTATTACACGCTACATTACAGCTTAGACAGCCTTTACAATACAAAAGCTTTGACAAGCTCACATTTACTTTGTCCCTGGAGGACATGGCGATACCTACTCATGTCAGTGTTTTGCCCAGCATGTTGCTCAAAGCTTTACCGTTTTGAAAAATGCACCTGAGGATCTTCAACTTCTCATGCAGATCCTGTAATTCAGCTGATCATAAAGCATAAAGAAGAACTAAGTGACTGTTTATCAATGTATATTGCTAAATTAAATCAATCCCAAGCATTAGAACAGAAGCAGACTTTTCCTACAACTAGAATGAATAAAGCGAATAGCTTTGTTTTCCTCTTTTTAATATCAGAAAATTGTCTTCCCAAATAAATCCCTGTATCAACAATTTAGCACCATGCTTCTGTCAACCCTAGTTGACAGATTGTAGCCCAATATTCTATAAATTTTCTCATTAAACTAAACAATCTCAGATATCTATCAGCACTCTGTCTCTGCCTGTACCTCAGCTTGCAGACAGCTAGCACAGACACAAGATACTAGAGAACATGCTGCGTACTTCAGCTTCATATCTTAACATCAGCATGACCTGCAGTATTTGCCCAGGATGAATAAAAGACTTCAGAGAACTGGTCCTCCAGCGTGAAGGTAAAGAAACTGACCAAGTTAAGAGATTTGTTAGCTGATGGATCTTTAAGGTATTTTCTGTCGTTTCTAAGTATTATACCATCTGATGTTGTCTAGTGGAAGGTAACTGCTGCCTTAAAGACAAAAATGCCCAAGTCGTGTCTTTGAGACTAATTACAACAATTAGAGATTCAACTTTTATTTTCTCGACGAGTTATTCGAGCAACACATCATGCGACAGACTAGTGTCTGAACCTGCTCATTGTCGAAGCCTGTAGTTCAAAAACGCAGTGCCCGTTTCCTCCCTGCACAGTGACTGATTTCCTGCGTGAGTCAATCTGTCTCTCCCCCTTGCTATTCTCACAACAAAAGCAAGGCTCCCCCAAGTGAGATGCTCAGCCAGCGTGGATCACTGCACTGAATGGCATGCCTCCTTGGAGCAGGTTTCTTGCAAAGCCCATTCCCCTTTGTAAGTGCCAAGAATCAAATCTTGGCCACCTAATGCAGCGTGTTCCACATGTTAGCTCGCAACACGTTGAGCAACTGTGTTAACTGAGATGGATAGTGCTGTCAAACACGAAGCTGGCTCACCAGGATGGAAACCGTGGGATACGCTGACCTTTTACATTCAGGAAAAAAGCATCCCTAAAATGACATGAGATGTTTCATACTAAAAAACAAAACAACTACCTTCTTGCAGAGCTTTTATTACCGTTTTGTGTAAATAAACACATGTGCGTGAGTTCTGCCTGTATGCAGAACCTGAGCCTCTCTCACAGAGCAGAGGCTGACAGAGGAAATGAATCATTATCACCCTGCTTGGAAAGAAGTTTGTACAAGGAGCACTTCACTATTAACCACTGCCTGGAACTCCTGGATTCAACACCACTGCTACTCCCTCCGTTCACACGTTAAATTCTGAGCTATACAAAATAACTAAAACCAACAGATAAAATCCAAATCCCCAGGCAAAGTTCCTATTAAACTACTGTAAATGTGCAGAGGTTTTACTGATGACATGGAGATTAAATTGAAACTTACAGGCTTCTCATCCAAAAGAATAAGCACTGAAATAACCTGTTCAGTATAAAAAAGCCTCTTGAAACGCAAAGTTCATTCTGGAAAGATTTTTCCCAACCCACTACCTCCTGCCTGTCTCCTTCAAGATTAGGATTTTAGGTTTGTTTTTTTCAAGCTGATATTTTGGGTAGAGAGAGGAAAGCTTTGTTTATTTTAAGATTTCGCTGCTACGGGAGAATCATCTCTAAGTGGAAGGGACTGTAGAGCTTTACAAAGGGCTTTGCAGCAATATAGTAGGTAAGTGAAAACAGAGAAATCAACCTGCACATTTAGCACTACAACTATCGGCCATAGAGTATGTATATATATAACCGTTATATACAACGTATAATTTTAAAACCGAACAACTATAATTTGCTATTCAAAATGGCCCCGACACAAAGAGGAATACTAGATACCATCTGGCTGTACACCTAGCGGTTCTATCCAGCTCCTCTGTGCTGAATTCCTCGAAGCAGAAACCTGCCTCGTGGTACACAACAAGTGTGTCACGAATATGCTGACTGATCATTATCACCACATTTCACACTTCAGCAAGATCCAGCTAATGCTTTCTAGGCAGGCTAACAAGGTAGGGCTTGTTGTACACCTAGTTTAAGATTAAGCGATCAACACAACTGATATAACCACTTCCAAGATGTGCCACCAATTTTCTTGCTTTCTCCTTACATCAAACAACCTCAGGTGCCGTCTTCTGCCAGCGCAGAGAAGAGGGAAAAGAACTTTATTGAATACCTTGTGCCTGAGCTGCAGAACTGTGGGAATACCCCAGAGCCAGGAGCGCTGTCTCCACCAGCTGGCTAAAGAGCACATCTTTGCGAACCAGAACGAACTCAGCATGCTCTTCTCGATTATCGTATTCAAGAGAGGCGTCCGACTGCTCCACCACACAAAAGACTGGAATCATCAAACCTAGATGGAAATAAACAAAACAAAAAAACACCAACAAAACATCAATAAGAGAGGAACAAGAAGTGTGTCACACATCTCTGACTAAAGCTGTAAATTAAAACACCTCCTAGAAGGCTCATCTTAAGTGGAAATCTGCCTTTCTTCCCTGTGGGATAGCTTTTGTTTTCCTTCCAAGGGAAATACTGAAGTCTCATCACTTGACTCATTTAAAAACCACAGTAAAAGCTCCAGAGAATACAATTCAGGAACAGAATCACAGTCAGCATGAGGACAAACAAGATTTCCTAATAAGACCTTTTCAACATTGCAGAGGTTTTCTACAGTTCCATGAATACCCCTATTCTTTCAGGTCAGGGCTTCTCCACATTCAGCCATAGGTAAACCTGACACACAAATGCCACTTCTGCTTCTCTCCAGACCATCAACGTACGGAGGTATCAGCAGAGGCTAGTCCCATATGCAGTTCTTGGCTGGGGAAGGTTTATTTGCACATTTTCAGACCATGGCCAGTCTTCTCCCTGTGCAAGGAAAATACCCTTGCATTGATTTTGCTGAAAACAATTATCTTGTGTTGGCAGCTGATGGCCATGCAGACCCAGAGAAGCCAGTGCCTGTTCTCCCGCTGCATGTACGAAGAGAGTGAGAACAGCTCTCTTCGAAAGAGGATCAAGGACGAGGACGAACCACAGAAGTGGAAAACTCATGGGGTGGTCTGGATTCAATTTTGTTCTGTTTTATTGTAAATTTACTTTTGTGGTTACAGGATCAAGTCATCTATGGCAATAAATTGTGGGGCATGAACTTAAAGGGATTCAATACTACAGACAGTAGAGAAACAAGCCAATTTGCAGGAGACAGCCCTACAGTACTCGAAGCGCGTGCATGGAAGGAAGATGGAACAGATGGAAAACCTAGAGAACTGCACGGCCATTTCCATTGCTTGCTACAGCCCAGGCTATAGTCAGGGGGGGGCAAAGGAAAAACCATTACCTCCAGTCACAGAAATTTATCAATTGGTTACATACAATTTGCTAGCCCCTAGATAAACTAGGAAATATTGGGGCAGAGACAAATCTCAGCCTAAAGTAGTTCTCCAAATGTGCTATGGCTCATAATACTGCCAGAAAGTTCACCTCTCACTCCTGTTCTTCAGAATGAAATATAACTATTTCCAGTAGATAACAACTATGAAAAATAACTGAGTATATTTATGAAAGGCCAGACACAAATCACTGTGTTCCTGGACCCGGCACTTCTTTAAGGAAAAAAAAAGAGTAGAAAGCCACATTTCAGTTCTTCTTCTGTACAAAGCCAGCTAAATATCTTCAAGATCTTCTACTATCAGTAGCTTTAGAATCTACAAACCAATAGTTATATATCCCTTAGAGGAGTCAACCTGCCTTGAAATAGATACAGTCACAGCAGCAACAACTGCTAAGGGACTTCAATCCTCCTTGTCTTGAATTTGCAGAGAGTAGATTTACTTTAAAATATATTTTAGATACGCAGTTCTCACTTAGTGAGCTATCCAGCATGGAGCGGCTCACAATCTGACATTCTAACGCAGGCCAGCAGCAGCAGCTACAAGCCACAATATCCAGTTGATGTGTTTTAGTTCTTTGTTTCAAAACACATCCTGAAGTAATGTTTAAGTAGGTTATGGCATCACAGTAATGCTGCTCCCTCTTCACTGCTTGATTCTGGGTTAAACTGATGCATTTTGCAAGTTCAAGCAGCCACAATCTAACACAGAGTGTTAAAAAAAAAAAAATCAGTGAAAAAAAATCTCTAGGTGCTTTCCTGAAAAGACAGTGCAAGGCTGATCCTGTTCCTCTGAAATAAATAGCAAAATTTCTATTCCTATCAAAGGTTAAAAACTTAATTCTATTTGACCATAAATCATTCAACTAGTTAAAATGAGATTTAACCTCTGTAAGTGACAAACTTCCCCTCCTGTTGAACATACAGTCTGTCATAGCACTTTTGATGGGGCTATTAATAGCTTAACAAAAGATTAAGATACTTGGCCAAATGCTGAGGCTGTGATATCGTTTGTATAAATTACATTTTGGCAAGACAGAAAAAGTAGGTGAATGCAAACTGAAGAGAGGGATGTCACAGCATCTTTCATCCTTCTGCTGGATGCTTTCCTTGTCACACAACAGTCTTTCCACCTTTTCAGCACAGAAGTTGCACTTATTCTCCACACTCATTTACCATCTCAGTACAAACAAGATCTCAAATGCTAGAACTGATGCTGTATATGACACCGCTTTATGGATGGCGCAAAGGACGCACAGGACTCTTGCCCGTGATGACTTTCCTGCCCCTTCCTGCTGCCCATGCTTGCAGGGACCCCGCTACAGAAACAGCTTTGCAAAAAACATCTCTGAACTCGGTGACCCAGTGTAACTGATGATAAGCTGCTATTAGTACCTTAAAAACAGAGAGCAAAGGGCAGGTTACCACATCTGCCATTGCTAAGCCATTTTCGTGCCTCTTGCTATAGTGTCTGGAATCTTAATACCAATCCTATTTTACTAAAAAACAACAGTAATCCAACTTATTTCCAAGTAAATCTCACTCCAAGGAAGTTGCATCTGCTTTGCCCTCGATTTTGCATTGGAGAGTTAAGCTATACTATCTCCAATGGATTCATTGCCTCAAACTTCTCAGTTTCCTGATGTTACCTGAAAATAAATTAACATACTTTCAGCATGTTGGAATCAGAAGAAAAAACACCTGCAGCGAAAAGTCAGCATGCTCTTTACACACTGATACACACCATGTCTTGCTCCTAGATGCATATGTTACACCTCCAGGTCACTACAGGGCCCTTACAGAAGCGCAATGCAAGTTAGTCACTGCTCACTGTCATTCCAGTTGGAGAACTTAGAGCAATACTCAGAGAACAGGAGACCAAGCATCTATAATGAAGTCTTGCATGCAGTGCTATAGCAATGCAAGCCAGCCTCAGTTATAAATCCCAAACTCCTCAGCTCTTTCCCTAATGCCCCATCAGCCAGAACTACTGTCATCCTCCCTCTCCCACGCAGAAGCACAAAAAAGGCTTAGGTCCCTTTCGCACTGAACTTCTGTGCATTCGCTCTCCCAGCTTTAGAGAGATGCTGCAGTGAGTGATGCTGTACAGCTCGTGGTAGATGACATACTGCACTGATTTTCACACACGGAGAAAACAAGGGGTAATCTGAGGGCTAAAAAGGAAACAGTTTGTTTCCTTAAAGGATGAACACAACGCTGGAATGCACACAAAACATTAATAATGATCACAAATTATACAAAAGACTTTTTCTCCTTGATGTTAATTCACTTAACTGACTTATAAGCAGCTCTTTCATGCTTCTCACAGAGCTTTGACCCCATAAAGATAGCATCTGCATAAAATGTTAGGGGAGCATAAAACAAGTTCTACATAAAAGCTTTTATAAAGACATCCACACTCATCAAGAATTCCTTCTAATCCATGGGAGAGACCAGGGTAAAACTGTTCCCACTAAGAACAGAAAGGTTAGCACTGACAGGTACCTTTGTATAATGTATATTTTTAAAACAAATCAGAGAAGGGATTTAAGTCCACTGTTGCTTTCATAGAAAAGCTGCAATGTACAGAGAAGCCTCTGTAAACATAGTTACATTTTTTGCTGAGACTCTTCTAAGGGACAGCAAAATTAAGAAGAAATTAAATATGTATCAGAGAGACCTCTGTCCAAATGCACATTTTCTCTTCCTTGCCCGTTTTAATCAAGATTTCAGTTTCATTTCACCGGGGAGCAATCCATTCTTAAAAATGAAGGAAAGAGAAACAGGTATTTTGTTCAAGAAGTGAAAACTCTGGACGCTCTGCTGCACAAAACATTCCTTTATACAAAAACTTGAAGCCACTTAAAAGTAGTATCAATCTGCAGTCACGCAGCTCCCTGGAAAACATTTTCAGTTTTAAGATTTCCAAGTAAAAGCTGTAAGTTTCTAATGACCAACTAGAAGGACAAGACAGAGCAGATATTAAGAAGTCCTGCACCATTTCTTTTGTTCACTTGCAAATGATGCTTTGTCCAGCACATGCTTTAAGGCAAGTAATAAATGTGATACTGTCAGCACTGAACTTTGCATTGTCCACTTCCACATAACCATCACAGGCTTGGAATCTAAAGCAAAAAGTGACAGGATACAGAAAGCTGAGGAGGAGGTTAAATTATTTCAGCCACCCACCTGTCCAGCCATTAAATGGGGAGCAGCGCTTGCATGTCCTAATAAGTGTAATTTGAAGATCAACCAATAAGAAGACACGCCAATAAAATTTGTGTCTTTTTAGATTAAAATCTGTTTCCATCAGCACAAGTTTGGAGCCCCATCTAGGTGTTATTTAATTTCATCTAATTTAAACAATATCCAAACATCAGCTTGATTAATTTTCAACAGCATGGTGTTATGGAAAGATTTACTGTACAGGGGTTGTCTAGTAGGGAATTAATAAAGAAGCCAGTTCTTAGCCCTGAGTAACATGAGGTTTTAAGACTTCCCAGATTTCTAGTGGGAATACTTCACAGCACAAGCATGTTTTCTTCTGGGATTGAAACCCACCAAAATTATTAAAAACTGAGATCAAATGGCAGTGTCAAACCCAAAGGAAATCACTCTACAGTGAAGAGATTTTTATCAAATGAAGAAAGTGGAAAATAAAGTTTTTGTTGTTGCTGTTGTGCTTTGGGTTTTTAGGTTTTGTTTGTTGGTTGTTGGGTTTTTTTAAACAGAACACAGACACACACACAGAGTAATCTCCCTCAAAGACAAAGCAAATTTCTATGGCTGGGAGTTCAGAAGCCAGGACATTTATTTGAAAATTCATAAATACTGGAAACTCTTCATTACGGTATGCAGAAAGCATTTTCCCTAGCAGAGACACTAACGTGGGCTATTCTCTAAGCTAGTCTTTCCAATACAGAGGAAAGAAGAAAAGAAAGAGAAAGAAAGGAAGAAAAAGGAAGAAAAAGGAAGAAAAAGGAAGAAAAAGGAAGAAAAAGGAAGAAAAAGAAAGAAAAAGAAAGAAAAAGAAAGAAAAAGAAAGAAAAAGAAAGAAAAAGAAAGAAAAAGAAAGAAAAAGAAAGAAAAAGAAACCTAGGTAACGGGAAGAGCAGAATCCACAAATGTTTATTACCACACACACCTCAAAACACTGAATTACAAGCAACTTCAGTTGGACTTCTGAGACCCTTACCCTGCGACAGAGAAGCTCAATTAGCAAAGGACAGGTCGTTTTGAGGAAATTATCTAGATAAAGATTCCGTATCTTTAACAATAAAGCATGCTTCCACAACTGGCAATAACCACAGGAAACAATCAAACTACGAACATTTCCTATACCTCATCTGCTTCCGTTTTTTCTTTAGACGAGAGCCCTTTATCCAGCAAAGGTGGTAACGGGAAAGCAGTCCATTTATTTATTTCTCTTTGCACTGCAACAGAGCTGACGTTACATATATCAATTTGGTATTTAACTCTCTTTCCCTTTCTTTTAAACAAATTTGAAAAATGAACCGAAATGGAGAGAACTGTTTTGAAAAGCAGAAATCAGCATCCATGCGGCACAGGAGAGGTTTGCCAGCTCTCTTCACATCCTGCAGCTCTAATTGAAAAGGCAGAAACCAATTAAGTTTGACAGTTTTCAGTTATTCAGAAATACCTGAATTTCTGCACCAAAGATGGCCATCCTACATCCTAGTGCAACAGAAATCTGTAGTTTCTATTCTGAAAAACTTAATGCCATCACCAAGGGGGGGGAAAAAAAAAAAAGAAAGAAAAAAGTGACACTTCAAAGCTTCAGCGCGCCACTTTTCCAAAACGGTGTAAACTGCAAATCCTGAAGTGATCGGAAATAAAAACCTAGTGTGTATTCTAATAATCAGGAGGTTTCTATTCAAGACTCGACTAGCTGAACAAACATAGAATCACATAATCGTTTTGGTTGGAAAAGACCTTTAAGATCACATAGAACGAGAGAAGATAAATTAATAAGGAAAAAAGATCAACTGCATTCCAAAACGTTTTTTTCTAAGAAGAAGGACACCAAAAACTATTTGAAAAAAACAAGGGTTTGTTCTGATCGCAACAGCACTTTTATTTAAATCACAGCATAGCTGTAGCTGGTGGTGATGTGAGATCTTCCCCAGAAAATCCTGCAGAGTCCCGCTGAGGGCTGCAGATGCAGGATATGCCATGACAAGCACAACTGTACCATTTCCACAGTGCCACACGTACAGGACGATTTGCACTCAAGAAGGATCAGGCTTGAAGCAGATCCCAGGTTCGGCCCATGCCTGCGCAACTCAGCGGTGAGGTGAAAGAGATGAAGCTCACACATTTCCGCAAGGGTTACACTCATGTCCGTTTAAGGCTCATTTTCGAGCTACCCCATAAATTATAAATATAATTAAATTGGGCAGAATATAAGCTGTTGACACTTAACTTATTTACAATAAATGCTTGGTTTGGGTAAATGGACTGTGTTTCAGCTTTTTATGTATCAAGCACCAGCTTACAACAGTCTCATTATGAGGCTGAGAATTCTTCCACAGTAAATCTTTTTTAATGGGGACTGGGGGAATGACTTTGCAGTTGTTTGTCACTAACCACTCGGAACCACATGAAGCAAGCTGTGTGTGCACACCAACAGGCAGCCAGCGGGAAATCTCTATGTCAAGTACTGGAGACCGTATCAGGATCTTTGCAACCATACAATCCTATGCAAAACCAAAGTGTCGAGCACCTCATTACAGAAAAAGGTTTTGTTTAAAAACAAGGATCTTACTTTCTGCTAATCCTCTGCTCTCCAATGTGTTCTAGGCAAAACATGAGATACCTGATTTTGCATATAACCAGTAACGCGATGCTGTGAAACTCCTACTCTTCATGGGCTTATAAGCCCGTTGCAAATCATTTGTTCCAGGATGCAATTTGGTAAAGAAGAGCTCAGTCCACAGATGATTTTAATACAACGTTTGCCAAAGAAACAAAATCATGTTAAATAACATTACATTGTAGAATTTTTCTTCTTAGGAGGGCCAGAGGAAGTAAAGCTAAGTACAATATCTTTCTCCTCCTACTCAGTTATTTTTTCTGGCTTTACATAGTCAATAAATCTGTAGGCAGGAAATGCATTTCTACATATTATATTTTAGCCAATGGTGAATGCAAACCACAAGATATTATTTACATCCTTCTTCAGCTTCCAGTCCTTTCTGTGGCTTCAGTCTCCCAACCATCACAGCCGTCCCAGATCTCAGGAAATCTTATAAAGAAGTCACTAATGTCTCTGCAGATGTCCCCTGCTTCTGACAGCTTAACTAGCCAAAGAATCCTTCTCCTAGCTGAAATAACAGCTTTACTGTTTAACACGAAATATTCCAGGCCACTACCCCACCACAGAAAGATATTATGAAACTCCTAACTTGATTTGATAATACTTGAGTTTCTCAAAGAAGGGTATAAAAGAAAAGCCATATTCAGAGCGTGTGCCGAGACAAACAAGAGATGAGAAACAGAGAGGGATACGAAGTATCTACCTCTAGTGCAGCCTCTCCTGCCCCATGTCTGGGACAGAAGCGTTAGTCACAGGAGATGAGGCCTTTTGTCAGTCAAAAGTGGATCAGCTGCTCCTGGTAACTAACCCCCTTTGCTAAACTAGTTGCACCAACCAACCCAACTAGTTGCACCAACCCAAACTCCGCATGTGTCACACTGGTTGGGTTCAAAGGGCAAGAACGGGAGCAGCCACTGGGATTTTGTGCCATCCGGTCAGCCCAGGCACGGCCGCGCATGCGGGAGCCAGGAGGCAGAAGCAATTAAAGAGCAGAATAGAGCACTTCCAGCTTTCCACCTCAATGAGTGAAAAGCGAGACCCATGATAACCCAGACCTCAAAATATGGTTTTAAGGGAGCCCGAGTCAGAAGAAGACACTAACAGCTGTCCCTGTTGTTCTAGCGGAAAGCTCAGCTTTCCCTGCCGGCCAGCCCCCCCAAGACGTGTAGGAACGCCTGTGGCGGTACCAGCGCCATCCGTTCAGCCAGAACCACATGCAGGCTTCCCAATCCATGGAACAGAATCATAGAATCATTCAGGTTGGAAAAGACCCTTTAAGATCATGGAGTCCAACCGTTCACATCAAAAGGCAAAGGTAAAGACGCTATAGCTATGTTTTTCCTAAATAAAACAGCTCAGTTGTTTCAACTTCTTTCCCAGTTAAAAAAGAAGAAAAAATACCCCACAGCAGTACTTTATAATATGAACTAATGGAAAATATACTCATTTGACTCAAAACCAGTGAAGGAAACACTTTTAAATTAAACTGGCATTTTTGAAAAAAAATCATCTTAAGCCATTAATTTCCTATAAGTTTCAGGTTTTGGTTTCTGTAACTTAAAAAGAAGTTTAGGGTTCGAGAGGGATTTTTGGTTTGGGGGACTGCTTTCTGTTGTTTTTCTCTGAACTACATAACAAAACTCGCCTAAGGGGCTAAGACTCTCTACGCCAAGTTCCACTGAGAATTAATTTTAATGACCAACATTTTTAAACCCTGAAAACTGGAACCACTAATAAGCCCTTAACTTTGGTGGTGCTAGCAGATGCCACCATATTATGTAATTTTTAAAGCAAAAAACCATCTTCTAGCAAAAACATTTTAATGAAGGTTCTATTAACTAGTCTCCTGGTACTGGGATAAGTCCCCTGGAATGTAACAGAAAAGCTTTCGTAGCTGGTTTGAGGTTTTATTTCTGGAGAAGAGCTGCGTACCACACTAGGGCCTCCTAGGAGCCCACACTTTTGGGATCACCACTGGGACCCCCCAGCACGGAATGGACCTTCACGTCCGTTCCTCTGTGAACCACTGCCTGACAAGAAAAAGAAATTGTATCAACCCCATGTTACCAGATAAATAGCTGATGAAGAGTAATGTAACTACTGCACCTACATTTCTGTCTTCAAGCCCAGCTGCAGGCTTCAGCTGTAAGACAAGCTGAATGGATCTGTAACCGTTGCCTCCTTTCTTCATGTCTTTTAGATACTGGCAGCATTAGAAAACCTCATTTTTAAGTGACAATATCAAGAGATATGGCAGAATTGGTTATGGGCAGAAGTTACAAGTATGCATGCGATAGGACAAGTTACATCAAACACTGTCTCAGAATAAATGTCATCAAACTCAATGGTTATGGACGGAGCCCTTCACCTGCTACACGTTCAGCAAGGGTTCAGCTACTGCTATGGCAACCTCATTACTAGACAGCATTTTTCTGGCATAAGGAGACCACAGAAATCTTCATCAGATCTTCAGTGGGAAAATGAATGGGGGAGAGAACCACAACCAAGAAAGAGCAGGAGCCGCTCCATCACTCCATCCTCTAGAAAGCAGCTACCTTCCTTCTCCGTCTCCCTTTTCGCCAGACAATACGCAGAGAGTCTTCAGCCAGCCTGCACCCATGGCCCATTATGGGTCAGGAACTGTCATCTGGGGCTTGGCCTTTACATAAAACTCCAATCTTCCACACCCCACGCCCCTGCAGAGAGAGTGAGCGAGCAACTTCTGAGTGGCATTCTCTTGTATTCCTTCTTTGTCAAAGAGAGAAGACCAAGAGCTGTGGGGGAAGCGGTCCACATTTTCACAAAGACGAGATCTCACACATTTGGCAACTATCCATTTGAACATTATTCTTTTAGGAACATTTACTTTATCAGCCAGCAGGTCACGCTAATCTAACAGTTTTTAATAACTACCACATCTTTATCAAACAAGCCATGAGGTCGAGGAACGAGAGCCAACAGGTACATCCTCTTTCTCAGGTATGCAACACCGCACTTTGTTCAGCCAGTCAGCGATATTTTGGGGCGAGAGTGGAAAGGACTTACCTACAGGCTGACCTGCTGTGTATGGATTCACCTGTTAAAGAGTCAGCAATTCATGCTTTCAGGGTTTAACAGGCTGCATTGCTACAACATTACGTACACAGAGCTACACTGGAGAATCAGATACTTCTGCTAGTGCAAATGCATGTGCTCGCTTAGAGGTGTTAGCCAAAGAAAGCAGATTACATCTGCTCTCCAAAGGCTGAACTGGCTCCCGGTTCACTTCCGGATGCCATTCCAAATGTTGATTTATAAAGCTGTATGGTACACGACTAGAGCCAAGGCTACCGTAGAGAGAATCTCTCCTTCCACGTATGGTACAGCAGAAAGGACACTTCTCCTTACAGATCTAGGACTCAGCTTCAGAGAAAATGGAGAGCCAGGTTCCATCAGCCTCAGGCCTTTGACTACAGTTAGGTCCCTTTTCAAGAGGAACACAGCTGGAGTACGCACCCAGCACAAGGCTTTTCTAGCTACAGGTTTTTGATCAGAAGACTGAGATGGTGAGGTAGCTAAAGGGTCACAGAAGAGTCAGTCCCAGGTAGCAATGGCTTAAGAGACTGAGAACTCTTAGCTGGCATACATGTCCACAGACTTGGAGAGGTAAAAAAAAAGGGGGGGGAAAACACACACACAAAAACACCCAAGTAAAGTAGCACAGCTTTTTTATTTTGAAGGAGAAAGAAGTCTTTTTTACTACTTTCTACCTGTCCATGGCATTCTCTGAGGTCATCTATTTGGTAAGTCAGTATGACACTGTGATCATAACAATATAATCAGGAAGGCTCAAACCAATGACAGAAACATTACATTCAATATTAAGCCCAACCCAGACACTCAGATAATGCCTAACTTAAGCCTTACTGTCAAGCAGTACGCCTGCTTACTGTGTACTTGCTCATAGCAGCCCATATGAAGTCTACCATCCAGACTTCTAGCTTGAGCAACAAACGACTTAAAAAAAAAAAAAGGGGGGGAAATAAAAAAAAAAAAGCCCACACTTCTGTTACTCTGCATTTTCTCCAAGTCTAAAAATTGGTAGAGTGTATGACAGGTCCACCTCATTTTTCTTAATGATGTTTTTATTATTCTTTCACTCAATTAAAACAGAAATGGATATTGCATCTTCTGACTGTATAATTGTTATTGTAATCTGTTTTCGATCACTGCTTGGGAAATGGGTCCAAAACAACATAAACTATCCACAGCCTCAGAATACAAGTCATTTTCTTTTACTACGATACTTAAAGAGACATCTATCATGTTGCTCTGCTAGCATGTTTGTATTATGGCAAAAAAGTTATTTGTAAGTTGGGAAAAGACATTATGAAAATCACCTTTTACTCCAAAGTATTGTATAACTCATAATTTATAACTACATTTCTTAATAACCATTCAAAATAATAAGGCTGGAAATTGTGCACATCTAATTTTAATATATAAATAATGGAAATGCATATAAACCAAAATATGCTCAAAATATGAATTTATATTACTCTCGAAAAATAGTCTGGTTATAGTTTTGAAAATGACATGCTTCATTTCCAGTATATGCCTGTCAGCTAAATTTATGACAAAACACTCTCTGTGAGTTTAGATTACCATGATGGTAAATACTTCTATGCGAGTTTCCTCACTTATCTGAAGTTTCTGTCCAAATGCAGACAAAGTCAGCAACTTCTAGAGAGTAAAGTGTCGGCGATACACAAGTAAAGACAGACTAACCCAGCCACTTCTCAACATTATACAAATAGAAATAGAAAATTAGAGAGAGAGAATAACCTTGTGGCTGTATGCAGCGATACAAATCATGGTTTTTGACACAAGAAACTCCCCTCCCAGTATTTCTTGCCAGATTTAGCACTTTTGAAAAGGTTCACTGTCAATAGAGTGTCTTCCCATCTCAGCCTGTGTCTTTGGGGGACAAATAAGGAGGGAGTATATTTAAGTGGGAGACATTTCCACTGCACTCGGAAAATGCAGTAGGCGTATGGTTATCTCAAGAGATGCCTCAGCTTCATATACAACATAGTCTGACGGGTTATTTTTATTAATCTTTTTCTGAGTTTTTTTACCTTGCTGACGTTGCTACTAACAAGGTACAGTTGTGCTTAGACTGTTTAATATTGCTTGTCCATCTGATTAGTTAGGACATCGGTTAGAGCAAAATGACTGACAAATTTTATTATTAGCCGGGTAATTTTCTATTTAGAAGACAAGTCATATGCTTAAACTTTTATCTAGAGCTACCTGTCTCTTTTCTTCAAGTTCTTTTTGTTCCTTCATACAAGTAATGACAATCCTCTCTTCTTCCTAACATCACTGCATGTAACACCAATAATCATTCAGCATATCCCAGGAAATTTAAAAAATATCTTGAGTTCAGACACCAGATCTCTGCCCTAGCATCCAGCTTCGGATACCAGCAATGCAGGGCTCACGCTCCATCTTTTAAGCAATCCTGTAAATTATTTGTGTAGCCTTATTCCAAGTAGAAATGCCTCCTGGAAGGAAGCTTTACCTAAGTCCTCAGATATTAGCAACACCAATGTTCACATCTTTAAAAATCGGGGTAAGAATTACACTTTTTAAAGAAAAAAACAAAAACCTTTCAAACATTGTCTGTAAGGGTTTCACAATGTCAGCAGCCTTAAATTGCTAACTGACAAATGCTGACATCTTGGTACATTTGTAAATCTTCAGGGGATACCAGCAGAGCTACTATAGGTATTTAAAAAGAAAAAACAACTTAGAACCCTAGTTTATGTTTTTTTTTAAAAGTTCTCTAACATAAAGGAAATAAAACTGGAAGTATGAAATGAAGTATTTTTCCCTTACTAATATTTGGATCGATGCAAATGAAGACGGTGACAAAGTACACGTAAAAGCTGCAATACGTGCTTTTGTGCAAAGTGCAGGAACTCTGGAAAAAAAAAAAGAATCCTAACTATAGAACTGCGACAATATGGACAACACAACTTGCTGGCTGAGAACATATCGCACATTAAAGCAGTCAACACTCTGTGAATGGCCACAAAACCCCATCTAGAGGGGCCAACACTTCCCCCCAAATTAAACGGCAAAGCGTATTTTCTGTCTTTCGTACCACCAATCAATGTAAACTCATTTGTATGTAACCCCACAGCAGAGATGTCGCTGATGAGCATTCTGCAACAAGTACAAAGCTTGTTGGAGGGCAATTTTTTTTTTAGTATGGCTAGAGGCTAGAAAACATTTCTTTAAAAGCCATCAAATACTCAGCTGCCTTTTGTCTGCTGTGACTATTTCTTACATCTGCGTTAATGACACATGTCATCGTAGGGACCAATGCAGCTGACCCAGGGCTTCGTACAGTAGGAACCAATTACCACAAGACAATTTTTTCAAAGAACGAGGGCATCGGTGCCTCGTTCGGCACAGCAGGCTGGTTTCAAAACCACTCTGAGCTTCAAAAGGAGAGCAGGCTTGTTCGGTAGTTACAGAGTCTGAATCAGGCGCAGGTTATCTTGGACAAACCCCCACCGTATCAATTCAAAGGGACTCGGTAATACTTTATACCTTGAAAAACTGGGCCTTTAATCCTAAAACACAGCAGTAGTTACTAATTTAACTAAATTATGATGAGGGATGGTAATTAAAGGCCTAAGTTATCTCTGCCTTGCAATTTGGGATTCGAAATAAAATCTTCCTAAGTTTTACAGATTTTCAGTTATTTTTGTAAAGTTTAAAAATAAGATTTAAAAGCAGGTTGGGGACTGCTCTAAGATTTAAAAGCAGGTTGGGGACTGCTCAATCACAAAAATAAGACTTTTCCTAAACAGGTCACACAGCTGTTTGGCGAATATAAATACATGACTGCAGTAAAACTGTCTTCGTTTTACAACATCATCGATGCCATATTGTATTATCATCTTCTGTGTCAATGCAAGCGACAAAAATCTTACTGGTCCAAGTATTTTACTTAAGCTCCAAGTCACCGTTGTGGCCCTTTTCCTCCCCATTCCACACAGACACCTTGAAGGAGAACAGCTATAATGGAAAGCCACTGCAAAAATAGATATTCAGACTAGCATCTTCATGAGGAGTGTTAGGCTCAGATACTTTTGAATGTATTTTAAAGTAACCGATACCACCTGAAAGTCAGTGCTGCAAACAAGAAACTTTAAATATGACATAGCTGTCTGTTGAAATGACGACCTGATTACAACTACACTATGCCAGTTTTTCTCTACTTTTAAATCTAGATAAAATATTCAGTACAGTAAAATAATGTAAACAGAATATAAAGACTCCCCAAAATTAAGTATTTAGGAAATGAATCTTTCAACCTCACCTCCAAGTGTTTAGTCGTAACAATAAAAGTTTAATACTGTTTTTCTTCCTTCCACATCTGAATCCTTCACCTAAACTCTAGAGTGAGGAATATGTCGCTATTTAATTTCTTGAAAACACGTTTTCTCACTGGCATCTTTACAGCTTTTAATATGATTTTGCCATCTTCTTCAGGCATAAAAACAATTCTGAGGAGTCACTGATAGAATCACCTTAACAGGAGTTTTCAAACAAACGCCCTATGAATAACTGACAGCAAAACTACTCTGTTCTATCCCAGTGAAACTAAGAAAAGGCAGGACTCAATTTATAAAGGGCAGGGGGGAAGAATTAACATTGATTTTTTTTCCGAAGATGCTGGTTTCTTTTTCTTCCCTTTGGTTCATGATGAGAATAATAGCATCTAGTTAACTAACGTGGCCACGGGTATGGGGTGGGGAGGAAGCGGGGAGATGACTCGAAACATTTAGGAACTGTTGCGGGAAAAAATAAAATCTTACTACAGCTCATCTTAAATCTTGAATTCAAAATTGTTGGTGGCTTTCTGTAGATGCAACTTAGAGTTCCAAAATTACTCTAAACATCAAATTATGCCTAGGTCACCGAATGGGTGGATACCCTATATTCTGTTTAATGCGTATGTTCAATTGCACGTATATTTTAACCAACTGTGTCTTTATTTTAATAACAGACCAAGTACTGAAAACACATAAAGAAAGCCTATTTTTCTACCTCAGCAAAAATCCATCTGATACGCTGCATGACCCTCCAGGAGTGACTGCTCTGTTTATTCTATTTACATGACATAATCTGATTGGAAAAGGGGGGTGAGGGTGGAAATCAGCAAAACGACCAGTAACTCATTTTTAACCATCGGTCGCGAGAAAGAAATCACTGTCTTGCTTTTCTTACTGTTGCTGTTGAATTAGAGGTCTCCTCCTCGTTATGTATCAGAAACGCATAAAATCCAAGAACTTACATTTCCTCATAATCCCTGATGAATTGTATCAAAGCACAAGGCAACATTTTTCCAACTATTCTGCAACAGATAAAACATAAAATATATTCACATACTGTTGGTTCCTGAACTAACAAGGAATTGTGGCATTCCCACTCCTGTATCCCAATGCGTTTAAATCTTTCAGATAGCTATGTACTTCTTTCAGGCAGCAGGAAGATATTCTTCACCTAGGATCTAGGCAGGAAGACTATCTAAAACTTAACCTTTCCCTTTACTCAATTCCTAAGGCCAAGTGAAACACGCTTCCTTACTCCGCTCAGGATGCCATTTTGAGTTTAACGTTAACTAACCGTTTAGAACAGAGGAGCAAATTTGATCAAGCTGTACTCTTCCGTCTGCACAGAAGTGGCTTTCCTCTCCAGTAAAGTACTTTAAATCCTTGTAAAACATACAAAAGGCAGCACAAACACTATGATATTTTTGCAGAAATACTTAGAATGGATTTTGACAAACAGCTCTTTAACCATCCTCGGTCGGCATTTCCGTTGCCCCAGAGATACATGAAAACAGATTCCTAACTACACCTAAGCAGACGAGACCACGATCCATCAGAACTTTCCAGGGTGTACAGCAATTAGCAGCAGCGCTCCGAAGAGTCACTGCATCCACATTTCTGGTACATCCGACTTTGTACGAGCACGGTAACCACAGCTACGGATTAACATCCCAATCGTATAATTTAGTTTGAATTGTCTGAAGGTTTTCTCCTCCATTAATACTGTGTAAATTAAACCACATATTTTAACAGTTAAATGAATAAGAACGTATTACTATCAGACTGCGTCAAACTAATTTAACCAGCAAATTTTTTGCAATCATTTCCTGCTCCAAATTTGAATGTGTGTCTTGGCTATATTTTGGTTCTATGTTTCTATTTCAGCAAAACCAAACTTCCAAACGGCTCATTCTGCATACTGGCATTTTAAGTTGCATTCAGAGGCTTTGGGTGCTTATTTTCTATGCTTTTCAAAATCAACGATACATATATATATATGCACATCCACTCATACACAAACAGGTTCATGAATTGCAATCAACAATTTCGTAAATATAAGTTTCCTAGCCATTAATCATCCCTTTTTTTTTTTAAACCTTATGGAGTGAATTACTAACTGAGAGGAGACGCCAATTCTAGTAAGTGAATGTTACCCAACAGGGATATAAAGCTGTCAACACCATAGTGCTCTTGCTTGCTCTAAACTCTCTCCCAGGCTTCATATGTTTTTTAAAGCCGTATTCGCCTTTTTTTCCCAGGGACCTTTAGAAAACCTGCCTCTCCTGAACATCTGAGCACTTCTCCTTGATTGCATACAGGTTTTAAAACAGAGTGGTTAGATAACTGCTGAAACGTTTTGGAAAGCGCTGGGTCAGGCAGGCAGACCAAAACTGGACTCTAACACATCAGACTGATGCTAAGAACATCGTAAACGGCACTGAAACTTTTAAATCCCCTACTAAACACAACCTTTAAGACCCCGTTTATCTTTTTAGTGACCTTCACTAGTTTATTACAGCTGCCGTAACGGCCCTTTGAATTAAATACATTCAGGTTAGGAATAAAAAAAAAAAAAAAAAA
>VZTL01004715.1:0-14061 GCA_013400535.1 Scopus umbretta
GATTCTGTGATTCTATGAAATGGGTGGAAAAGATATCCACAACCTGAGGTCTGAATAGTTACCCATGTATGATGCTTGCAAGATAAAAGCTCAGTCACTCCAGCACAAAACATACAAATCTACTTTTCTCTCTGTCCTTTGATTACTTGGGCTACATACCAAGACTCTGGCCTGGTAGGAACTGAGGACACACACACTGCAAATCCACTAGAGGTACTTTCTGAAATTACATGGTTTTGACCTCTTTTCCCCAAAAACATTTGCTCAAATTTTATTACTTTACCAGCCATTGAAGACTAGCATTTCTTCATTGTGAAAGGGTGGACCTAACTAACATTTTCCACAAACATTTGCCCAAAGTGACCAAATGTTACTGATGGACATACAGACAGAAAGGAAGACAGGAAAACAAAAAGAGAGAAAGAATAAAAGGATATATTCTTTCTTTGTTAGTTCTGATTATTCTAGCAGATTATTATGTTCCATCAATTTGTAAAGACTTCAGGAAATCCCAGTGTAAAACTCGTTCAGAAAAGAGGATTCAGGCCCCATATATGTATAAGCAACTCCTTGATACTTATCAACGGCTCTGTGTAATCAATGAATCTGCTTCTCTGAATTACCAACGTAATAATTCAGATAAAATTGAAATACAGCTTTTTTACTTTTTTCCCTATCTAAAGCACAGGGTCATTTTTCATAAATATCAAAGCATTTCATCATGAAAAAGAACAGAAAGAATTAGAAGACAAAAGTCATGAGCATTGATAGGCACTACAAATATGTTTCTGTTTTAGGAATAAATAAGTACTGACTGTCCTGTTTTAACACTGGACAAATGTGAACATGGATACAATTATACACATCCCAGACTTAATAAATTCTACTTAAGACTTTGGGCCTGCAAAGATGGAGACATATGGTATCATTCAGAACAAGTTATCCCACTGACTTCAGTGGAAATGTCCACAGTGTGTGAAGTTAAGCGTGCATACCTCTTTGCAGAAAAATGCACTAAATCTTCATGTTTTCCCTCTGAAACCTCATCAAGACATGGGGATTAGAGCTCTCCTCAAGTATTTTCTGTGTCTTTTTGCTGTCACTGTACTGTTGTTCAGTTCCTGCATTCTATTAGTGTTCCCTCTTGCATAGAATTTACTTGGCAGGTCTTAGAGATTTTTGGTAACATCATAACCAATTTCCATCACATCCACCCTCTCTCACCATAAAATTCTGAAGTGTCAAACATCCATCCCCCCCCCCCCCAAAAAAAAAAAAAGCAGCAGCAACCACTAAACAAAAATTGTGCAACCTTTCTGTCAAGCATTGCATCTCTTGATAATGCTATTATGGCAAACTACACAGTAATTTTACTTAGGAATGTTATTTTAATTAAAAGAAGATAAATCCTCATGCAATTTTTTTCCAATCCCTTTTTCTTCATTTTCATCTGTAGCTTAATACCATGAAAAACACTTGGTTGTTGGACCAGGAAAGGCATAGCACAATGAGACATATATCAGGAGGAGTGTCAGTAGGGTTTTTGAGTTGTGACAACATACTTCATAGAAGAAATTCATATAGCAGCAACAGGTCATGGGAATTACCTTAACCTATCAGGTGACCAGCCAAAAACATTCAGGGTGTGGTACAGTTACTGAAACACAGGTATCTAGTGCCACTTGGGTGCATTAAGGTGTAAAAATTATATTCAGCATACTAAGCACCTACACAGAACTGGCAAGTATGGACAGTCCCAGTCTCTTTGGGATCAGCAGCTTGGGATGACATGTGATACCGAGTTTTTGATGTGACAAGAAGTGCATATTGAGGCAATTGATCCCCGTTCCCTTTCTTTTTGGATTCATTTCACATGGCAGTTCCTAGTAGGCTGCTTGATTGTTTTCTAAAGTGTTTTCATTGCTTAAGAGGCAAAAGTTGGGAACTTCCCTGCTGAAGCATTTCCTTTCCTTGGAGGACCTCAGGCTAAGAGGTCTGAGTGATTGGAAGCAGTCCTAAACCCTTTTCCCAGCAGAGCATGGTGTGGCCAGGAAAGGACTTTTGCCTTTGTATCCAATTGAGGTCAACAAACAGAGCTGACTAAAGAGTAGGGCCCACATTGAAGTACCAGGGTAGCCACTTCTTTAAAAATTTAACCCTTTTTGGGATTATTCTAAGATTTTTTTTTTTTGTTGTTGTTTTACTTGCCATTCATGTTGAAAACATAGGCACATGGGGAATGTCCAAAGGAAGAGGAAAATAATGGGACAAAAATGAATAGAAAAGAAATCCCTAAAAAACAAGAGCAATGGTTGCATAGGAAAGCATAGATACTATTTATATTGCAACCTATCACTGGTAAGAACTCAGAGATGTTGCAGCTGTCTCTAAGGCATCCTGCAGGACGTAGGAGGGGTAGGCATAAATAAAACAGATAATTCTCATGAAAAATTAGGCAGTTTCTCATACCTGGAATAGGACTACACCAAAAGGTGTGATTCATTTTGAGAAACTCTCAAAGTAAAAATGCTAGCCAGAACACTGGCCACAAGTTAAGTGAATTACACAGATTCACAGACCCTTTAAACCAAATGACCTAGAGAAGACAACGTATCTTCAGCAGGCATTTCACTGTGTGTAAGTGAAGAAGGCTATATTCTGCAATCTCTTTGAAAATAAATGTTCCCTTTTTTCAGAGGGTTAGACAGAGAGAGCAATGCTCATTTAGAGGTAAAGCAATAACAGAATGACAGGGTGAGACATCAGCCCACCTGTACCACATATTACTCAAATTCTTTACTGAAGCCCAGAGGACTTCTGCGTATGGTGGCTCATTGTCATGGCTGTTTCACTTTTCATGCCACACTCAGACATTAAGCCACTCACAACTGGTCCTTCTTAAATAAACTCCAGAAGCCTTTCATCTGTTTTCTACAAGGCTTCCAAGCAGATATTGGCATCTACTTTATTTTTCAGACAACACCAATGGAATGAGATTTATGAATAACTTCTGTCCTCTGAAGCATTCTGGTCACAAGCAGCTGAGCACATGCCACTCAGTGGAAGACTTAGGATCAGCAGCAGAAGTTTGTTTCCTTCCTAAATCTTTTGGGAAAATATATTTTTTAAGGTGAGAACCACTGCCAGTGTGGTCAACACATGAAGGCTAATAGTTTCAGACTGAAGATCCTAACTGTGGTTAACACTAACGGTGAATACTTTTAACCAGATTAAGGTGCAAGGCAGCTTCAGTGTGATGTTTACAATGGAATTTTAAAATTGATGCATTTTATTACAAAGTACAGTCATCAGCTTCAGAGCAGCAAGTATCTGAGTTTCCAGTATCAGCCACAAAAAACGTTACTAAGAACACTGAAAAAATGTCTCAAGTTCTAAAATGAATTGCCCTAGCACTGGATACAGTTCTATTTTTTTCCCCACTAGCATATTGCTTTCTCTCTCATACAGAGTTGTTCATGTAAATGAAAGGAGTCTGAGATGTATGGAGACTCCAGCTGGAATATATGTTTGATTCAACACAATAAAATGAGAAACAGAACTATATTTAATCATAACTATATCAACAAAAATCACATAAACAAAAAAATGTACTGAAATTATTTGAAAGTAGACCACAATAATTCTTACAAAAAGATCTCATACTGGAAAACCTAGGGATCCAGACATAGCAGTAGTAAAACTGTTTTGTCTTCTTTGAAATTCAACGAAATATGCTGCCAACCAATGTTTTACAGCAAGTAGGTTGACTGTGTCTTTAGCGAAAGGGCAAAGATTCATTCCAAGGGTGGTAGTATGTGCAAAAGTAGGTAAATGACCTTCAGACTCCACTTAAAGTTCAAGCTCATTTTATTCCAGTAACTAGTCAGACCCCCAGGACACCCTTACTGAGGTACTCATGTATTGCATTCTGTTTTCTGCAATGAATCCCACCTTTTCTCTACAAATTTAGTTTTAATCAGTCACCATTTTTATTGCAACATCCTGTGACTAATTTATGCAGATCATTATAAATGTTTATGTTTATTTCAATTTGACTAATTAAAAAACAGATTCACTGGGTAAGCTTTTCATTGATAATCTTTAAGTTCACAAGCACCTGTAAGAACCTGGAGGTTCTTACCCTAAAGAGAGCAAGGTTAGCCTTGTGTCTGACCTGACTGCAAGTACTCTGATGTGACTGATTTAAATTAAGTGCCTCCTTGTTTATATCTACAGACTGAGCAAAAGCAGAAACACTTATCATACATCAGTCTTTCCATGCTCTTTCATGGTATGTTGCCATATGTTCTGTAAACACCTAATGACAACATTTATCACACAGGTAGTACATTTTATTTGTGCAGCTAAGCAAAATGGGTTGAAAGCACACACACAAAAAAAGCATTAAATGGCCTGAATTCCAGATGGCTCACTTGCTCCATAAGGTAGCGGTATCTGCTGGGATGATTGTGGTACTGTAGTTCTTTCTCCTTACCAAATACATGCAGTAGGAAGTTTTCCTCTGCTCTTTTGTCATCTTCTCTCCTCTCTTTTATTTCATGACTTCTGAGTTAATCTTTCTATTCTTCCTATTAGCAAGTTTAAGCAGGCAAACTTCAAACAGACTAGCGATGGGTCACAAAGTTTAATGGGCATGCAGATAATCATCTAAATTACATTTCTGGAGCTGATGGGCCAGACAGGCTTAGAGAGTAACTTTACCAGCTTTCACTGTTAATCAGCAAGGATTGTGTGTCTCGGTATGTATCTGCCTTTGCCTGCCTCCCCGAGGGGCTGGGTCATACTGACTGATTAGCAAAGGCAGCTGCATTAGCTTTCTTCTCCCACAAAGTGTGTTATGGAGGCCCAAATGACTTGAAAGGCAAATGTGACCACAGCTCAAACACCAAGTGCTCTCTTCTCATCACTGTGGAATTGCTGGCCCTCCTCTTGCAGATTATGATACTCGGCACAACAGTTGTTGCCAATTTTCATGATCTGTTAACACTTAGGAAACCTCATGCTGAAGGCTCTTCTTTCACATCTATTGTGGTATCATCAAGGGTAAAATTCAACAGGCTATTTCACATTTTCTGATGAATTTGAGAGCAGTGTATGAGGAGAACTGAAAAGCATACAGTAATTGAACTGTCAATAGTGAATGCCTTGGATTTCAGCTTTGAAACACAAACTGTAGAGGGATGGGTAAAGAGAATAACAGTTCTCTGTAGGATACAGACAATTTTACAGCTACAGAAATAGCAATGGATATGTACTGTGAGCCTGATTTTCTGAGTGAAGATACTTACAAAGTGAAGTGTATCAAATACGAGTCTCCTTTTTTCTTATATTGGTGGTTGTGTTTTGTATCTACCTTGATTCCAAAAGGAACAAGAGCAGTGGAGGACTGGCTTCCTGACTTTGGCCGGACCTTGTCCTTCTGGTGTTAGGCTCATCTTGCAAAGTAAATATTCTCAATGACTCATTTTACTACTTTTTATCAAGTTGTTGAATAAACACAAAACCAGACCAATTAAACTATGATTAGCCACACAATAAGCTTTCACTGACTTACTTAGGTGCAACAGGCCAATACCAGCACTCTTTAAAACAGTAAAAACTGTTTCATATATTTATAAGTCTATATAGAAAAGAATCTGACTAATCAGCTAAGAAGTTAAAACTTTCTCTTTTGGATCTCAATTAAGAACTTTGCACCAGAAGAAACTACTGAGGAACACCAATTTCCTTATTTGCTTCTTGAACTTTGAGAAAGGAAGTTCTGACTGATGTTAGCAAGAGACGTGAATTAGGCTAAATACTTCTATAATCTTCCATTCCATTTTTTAAACTTCTAAACAAGGGTTACAAAATTTTCCACTTTATCTGGGACAGGTCCAGAATGCAAGGACTGCCCCATATTGTGATAAAATCTTCAGGTCTCACTTTTGTTTCAAGTAGTCACTGAGACATGGGATTATTCCATTTCCCGGCTTTTGTGTGGCAGTCTGAGTAAGTTACCCACTCTTGGTGCCACAGCATCCTTGGCTCTTTCAATGAGAACAAAAATGGTCAAACCTCTATGCCAGATCATGAAACTCACAGAAGGATTTCAGTCATGTCATATCCTCTTTACCAACATAATGCACTGGGAAAATGATCTGAATTTCAGATATGCATTGTGTGCATACAGCTGGAAGAGGTGATAGCCTTTACGCTGTGCAGCAATAAATCACTTCAATCTCCATTGTTCTATTTTACCATATGGCTGACTTGCAGAACTACCACTTTTGCTTTTATTTTGCCATATCAGAATTATAAGATTACCATTAAAATACCTGACAAACTACTTATGAAGACTTATGGAGTCATTACTATGACTCATTAGTCTTCCCCTTATATCATCTTCATAACAACCTATACCCTCTACTTCACATTACAGCCTTCTAAGGGCAAAATGTCGCCAATAATTTCCACTAGCATCAGAAGCTGAAATGATCAAAGCACAGCTATTATCTCTGGAGATGCAATAGGAGGCATAGTTTATTTTCCGCAGACTCATTTTTTGACCCCACACGCTAACAAAATAAGTCCAGTCAGATCAGATCCAAAGTACATTGAAGTCAATGGGAGTCTTTTCCCTGCTCAAAGGGCTTGGATTAAGGATGTTTTTCTGTTCTTTTACTGTTATACACATCACAAAAATGGGTATAGAAGCTATTACTAAATCCAAATGACAGTCTGCTTGGAGGGTCTCAGAACTGGGAGAGCTGAGGTGTATTTGCACAACTGTGCACTAAGCGACATGCAACTTTTGTATGCCCTAAACTTGGCTCTAGAAAATTTTGCCATGCACCCCCCATGATATGTCTATAAGCATGACAGAAAGTCTGGCAGACAGAACAAGCTCAGGTACCAGAAACCGTGATACCACCTTAACATGAAGCTGGACTGGCCTGGATGCCATGCAGCAGTAGAACCTTGTTTGTTCCCTGTACTTGCACCAGCTTGTTGACAGCCAGCACAAGTAGCTCCATAGCACTCTATTGTCACATCATTAATTTAACTAATACCACCATTCATGAAAAAATGTAACTGAGGCAACACAGAGCCCTGGTTTGTCACACAAAGCTACTGAAGTTTAACCTTACAACAATAACTTTTGCTCCAGTAAAAACTGCAATGACCATTTAAAAAAAAAACAAACCAAAAAACAAACAACAGATGCATGTGCAACATATATTTTGCAAATAGTTTGCCCATATGCATGTACTGATTTGTCTGCAACTTATAAACTGGCAGTCTGATCATGGTTGTAACACTTTGTGTGCTGTCTGTCCTGGTTTCAGCTTAATTCAGGGTTCATTTTCTTCCTAGTAGCTGCTATAGTGCTGTGTTTTGGACTTAGTATGAGAATAATGTTGATTAACACACCGATGTTTTTAGTTGTTGCTCAGTAGTGTTTACACTAGTCAAGGACTTTTCAGCTTCCCATGCTCTGCCAGGTGCACAAGGAGCTGGGAGAGGGCACAGCCAGGACAGTTGTCCCAAACTGGCCACAGGGCTATTCCATACCATATGGTGTCACGCTCAGTATAGAAACTGGGGGGAGTTGGCTGGGGGGCAGCGATCGCTGCTCGGGGCCTGGCTGGGCATCGGTCAGCAGGTGGAAAGCAATTGCATTGTGCAGCACTTGTTTTGTATATTCTTTTATCATTACTGTTATTATTATTTTCTCTTTCTCTGCTGTTCTATTAAACTGCCTTTATCTCAACCCACGGGTTTTAGGTTTTTTTTTCCTGGTTCTCTCCCCCATCCCACCGGGGCCAGGGGAGGGTGAGCGAGTGGCTGTGTGGTGCTCAGTTGCCGTTTGGGGTTAAACCACAACACTGTCATACAGTGCAAGTTATTTCTAATTAATGAACTTACTCTCCATGAACCAGGTACATTGACAGAACGCAAAAACCAATACTGATTACCCAAAACATAAGCTAAATATTTAAGCAAGGCTTCAGAAACTTTGGATGACCTTTTCTTCCCCCTTCTATTATTGTATTTTTAAACGTGTCGTTGCACTTCCTGGAGCTCATAAAGGAGAATGGCTTAAGTGACACTTTGCAGTTCTCATATTTACATGGCTCATCCAAAGACTTTTAAGACTTTACACTTTACTGGGGAGTTAATTCTCATATCCTGAGATTGCACAGTTAGAAATAGAAGCATAGAAAAATTGTGAGCTACACTCTGACTCCCTGATTTAACACAGTTAATGTAGGCAATGCAAAGCCTGAAAAGCAAGAACTTGGCCCACCAGGGTGATTGAGATGGCCTAAGCTTGCTTCTCTGTGGAATCAAGGAAAAACAACAGCTGTTAGAAGGTGACTGTGAGTCCCCAAGTACATCGCCTGTTCCTCTTCAGAGATCTCAGGTGCCTTCACGAAGTGGTATCATTAGTAGAGTACACCGGGTACCTCTGAAGAGCACCCGGCTCTGGGCTTGCATCCTAGGAGGTGTCTCTGCCTGCCCAGGATGTGGCTCCGGTGGTGGCCTCCTGTAGGCAGGGGCAGGGAGAAGGAAGCAACCTTTCTGTGGTTAGTCAGGCTGGGTCAGCATCCTGCCAAGCACTCAGCCTCTAGGCTGGCCTCAGGCTGAGGCGATTTGAGCACGTGGCTCCTTCTTTTCCTTAAAGAGCTCTAGCCATCAGTCCATCAAGCTGTACCTCTCCTGCCCAAGCTGGGCCACAATGCAGAAAGGCATGGAGGAATCACTCTGGAGGACAGGGAGAGGAAACAAGAATAAGCACAAAAAAGTCTGCCCTATGTGGAATCTTCTGCAGAAGTTACTGCTACCATTTCTCCAGCAAAATATAATTGATTCCAGTGGTATTACTGGGCCTGTAGTATATTGAAATCATCCAAAATAAGAGCAAAAAAGGAGTGTAAGCAAAAATCTTTTCTAAATATGTGGGATGATTGCTTGATAACTTAGCACAGGCAAAAACCCCATAGCTAACAAGAATTATATAAAAACAGCTTTTCTGATAAGCTTTTCCAGAGAACAGTGTTCTCCCAGGAGCTGAATTGCCTACCCAGCACTTACTGTTGTCTGTCTCCTTTCACAGCCACCCACAATGTTTCACTGCTATTATTTAAAAAGATATTTCGATCCTGTGGTTAAAGGCAAGGAATCAGAAAAACCTGGGTCTAGTCCAGTCTGTACGAGCAGTCTTTTACGGGCTCACGGATAGCACTGTATCTACAGAATCTGCATCTACAGCACTGTATCTGTCAGCATCTCCCCATCCTGCAGCACCCTAGGGAGCAGGTATTGCAAGGCATCTGTCAGGCTGAAACATCCAGTCATATACCCCACCAGCACCAGTGGGATCTTAATCACCCGTTGCAATCATATGGGTCATAATTTGATTCCCTAACATTTGTAGTCATGGAAGTATGAGTTTCTGCTTGGCTGGTTCCTGGGCAGATCTTCACCTTCTGTATCTTTAATGTGTCATGCACACCCATGGGATGACATCAGTAATTGTTTGAAGAGAATGGAATTGTTCTGTCAGGTCACTGAGGTTTATGTTCTGTGGTTTTATTCCTCACATACTGATATATCAATGACATTTTTCCAAGGCAGCATAATAGCAAAATAACTGTTCAAGTCAGGAGTCACTTAACTGAGTGTCTAGGATGGTAGGATGTTCCAAGTAAGACTGTGCTAAACTGGAAACGTACAGAAGAGAGAAAGGAAGGAGAGGAGCCATTAAATTTTCCATTGCTGAGGTAGGAGGTGCTACAGACAACACTAGCCAGTGTCAATGAATTCAATGGCGATGTAGAGTGATATCATTCCTGATTTAAGAAGTTCTTAACTACAGGAGTGCTGCTCAAGGAAAGGGAGCATAGGAAAAATGAAGGCTGAAGGCTGCCTAAAAAATTCTGCCTCTTCAGGGGTTAATTATTAATTATTAATACCTAATTATTAATACCTAATATTTCCTCTGGCTAATGATCATAGACAAAGTGAGTTCATTGGTGTCGTCTCGGTCATTATTGGCTTAAAATTGTTGAATCACTGAATCAGCATTCACATGGATTGTCTCAAAGCACTGGTGGCAAGTTATCCGTCAGTGATCTGTGTAACACACCATTTCCCGTGTACAATGCATTACAATAATGACAAACATAGCTGCTGCATGGAAACATCCGCTCTCTTCAGTCTCTGCCTGATACTTCTGGAGACGTCTCCTGGAGGGTATCTGGTATTAATCTTGTATCACATGTTAAGCAGGAAACAGTTATATAGAGAAGACTAAGCACAACTAATACAAAATTAGGAGTGCAAGCAAAATGCAGTAAACTAGAAGACTATATGCTTGTCTCCAAGCAGCTGGACCCAACATGGACTTGAGCCTCATAGTTTGGGCTCTGGAATGTGGCATCCCCAAAATGCTGGGAAGTATGATAATGTTCCTAGTCAGGCGCATCCTACTGGAGATACAGGATGAAACTGTAAAGCAAATTTTCATTCCACGCTAAGAGAAAGAGACACCTAAATAGAAGCACAGCCAAACTCATTCTTTTGCTGGTTCTTCCCACCTTATGCCCTAGTTATGACCATTTTCTCTCTATGGCCTGTTCAGAGCCCAGCAGATGCCTGACAGTGAACAGTGATTATGGGAACCCATGATTACCAGATGATAGTGCAGACTATGTATGAAGTCAACTGTGTAGGTGAAAGAAGTGAGTGTTTGATTTCTAGAGAAAACCCAGAGTGTTACATTATTTCCACCAAAGGACGTATCTATGCTCTGTTGAGCTTTGGAGACCTTTCCTTAAAGCAGCAGATACTGGCTGCTGACCAAGATACCAGCCTAACAGCTACATCTCTGATGCTGAGATCCAAAAGGAGTTCAGCACAGAACATCATAAATGTAAAGCTGATCCATCACAATGGTTAATTGTTCCTCTGACTCATCTACAAAGCAATGCTTTAAATCATCACAAAAGTCTTTGTTATAATTAGGAAAATGTGGCAAGCCTTCTCTCCTCCAATGGTATCAATGGTGACAAAGCTAGAATATGCTGACTCCACAAAACCTTTTGCTCTGAAATACACATAGAAATTAACCCTCTAGTTGCAGATTATCTCAGTGTATTTATTATTTACACCTCTAACTTCTAGATCTTCATAAATAGAGTTTTTAGAAGCACTGAGTTGTGTTATTAGATTTAGGTGCTGGTTCACTTTATACTTACAACGAATGGTGATTACACGTCCTGTGATCTTTAAGTACTTAAAAACCCTTTCAAATAGTTTTTAGGTTTTCCTGAGCTGTTGTCTGACTGTGATTATTGAGGAAAATTACTATCAATTTATATTTCCTGGATGTAAGGAAGAATTTTATTACAATGAGGGTGGTGAAACACTGGAACAGGTTGCCCAGAGAGGTAGTGGAGACCCAATCCCTGGAAGCATTCAAGGTCAGGTTGGATGAGGCTCTGAGCAACCTGATCTAGTTGAAGATGCTTACTGCAGGGGGGTTGGGCTAGATGACCTCTAAAGGTCCCTTCCAACCCAAAGCATTCTATGATTCTATGAATTTCAGCAGTTCTATGCAAGTGAATTCACTCACTAACACTGCCTGGCATATATAATAGAAGAGAATTTATCCATATGTTTCTATCAGGACAGGTACTCCATTGGTGTAATTTGGAATTGCTCCCCTGAAATTAACTGAACCATGCTGACATACTGCGGTTGAAGATATAAGGCCTCACCTTTCTTTTTATGGCAGTGTCTCTGTACTAGCTCTCTAATAATTTTGTGGCTTTCATCTGAAATGCCTCCAATTTAACAATGTATTCAGTTTGCTACATATTTGGTCCTCAAGGTTATGTGAACACTGCTTTGTCTTTCCTGGTAAGTGGGTTGCAGGCACACAAAAACCAAAATAATTTACGCTTTATTTAATAGATTAATAGCAATGCAAATGTACTTCTAGTGTTTTGTGTGTTTTCACCAATGAATCACTTTTACAATTTCTGAGCATGAAGCTCCTGCTCATTTAAAACCAGGTCTCTGGTTTTTTCTTATTTCACTATTCACTGGCAAGAGCTTTAAACCCAATCGCGATGTGAATTCCTTTCAAGAAGAAAGCAAAAGCTGCCTTAAGCAGCATCCACTACCACTCTTCTGCTCATTCCTGCCCCTGCATCTACCCCTTCCCTTGTGTTCACATAGAGGGATTGGGAACATTATCCTAGAAAATAGTCCATTTAAAAGAAAAAATGTTCTCCCATCTGGTTGACAAGTAGCTGCGGGCAGGGAAAGGGATGCTTAAGTTGGCATTGCTCCTGGAAAAAATGACTGTCATACTATGCTCTCACCAGTGTTTCTGAAGAAAATTTAGAGTATAGGCTTGAGCATTTCACATCTAAGGCTGAGTGGGCTTTTTGCTTGTCCCAGCCACTCCCTCCTTGAAAACAGAGTTAGCATTCTGGACTGCACAATAGCTAAAATCTCTAACTTAACAATTATGCCAATATAAATTTTGAATTTCAGTCTCTTTGAAACAAATAACCCTCTCTGAATCAAAACCTCTTCTTTTGAAGAAAGCATATCCTTTTCTTTATATTTTTTCCCATAATCAGAAAGCTTTAAAAAAAAAAAAAAACAAACAGAAAAAGAAGGAAAAAAAAGGACTCAGCCTATTTTTTATAAATTTGGGGAATTTTTGGGTTTTTTTTGAAAAACTCAGAACCACTGAAAAATATTTTCACCAGCTCTAGATCTGAGAAGACTAAAGAATGCAATGCATGATTGCTCCTACAATAGTTATTCTTTTATCCTCTGAAAGGGAAGTAAGCTAACTTTGCAAATAAAATACAGTCTGGTTGCTGATATAATTAGGCTGTATATTCAATTCCAGAGATGCACTTTCTATGTGTTTTCAAGCAAGACGCTCAAACCCAGAACTGCCCAGAAGGTTAGCTGCTGCTACAGCAAGCACTGCGAAACCTGAGTCTGCACATGGCATCCACAATGCCCTAAGGACAGAAGCGGGTGGTTTGTAATGGGCATCACACTGAATCTAAAGCAGCTAATGAGAAGTACAGAAAAGACTAATGTAATTCTCCTGTCCTACTGCAGGACGAGTTCTTTGTTTCTCTCCTAAGTTTGTTTTTTTTCTTCTTATTTTACAGACATTATTTAATATTTGCAAAGTTCTTTGAAATCTTAGCATGAAAGCACTATGCAAAGAGTTAATTCATGTTTCTATAACTGACAGTTTTTACTTGTACTGTCTGGTATGAAAGGCATTGTAAATGTAATAGCACACAGTTTAAAAAGGAGTAAAACCATTTTATTTCCCTTGGGAAATTTATAACTTGAGATGGAAAAAATATAAGTATTCTCATATCCTACATAACAACAACAAAAAATTACTTTGTTTTGTTTTTTTTTAAAGGCTTCTTCCTTTCTAAACGGTTTTCCCACCTCTACCCCTGAAAGACTACAGTAAGGTTAAATTTAGTTAGTATATTAGGCCTAGGTCTTAATTGTTTTTTCACCAGTGGAAGTTTAGTAGACAGAAAGAGAAATCAACATCTTGTTGCTGGCATCTCGTTGCCAGCTGCATTGCAGCCATTTGGTGTTACACAGTCAGCAATGCTATACCGGTATCTCATTATCAGATCTGTTGGACTTCTTATACTTTCTGGACTCTAGGAAATGAATATGATAAAAGCATTTATAAAAATATAAGCGATAATATTACTCAAGAATAATGTGTTTTATAAATATCAGGAAAGTTTTTAAAGCTGTTCTCCTGTAAGTCTGTTCTCTCAGACCTGAGAAAGCTGCAGGACAGCCAGAGCATCAGCCCACTGCACTGGACTGATTCTGGAAAGTACTTTTTCATGTTTTGTGCAAATGCACAGGCAAAGAGAATGACGAACACTATGACTATAAAATATAATATTTGCTATGTATTACTCACAATGCAAATGCGAAGCCAAATAAATAACCGTATTACTAAAATACAAAAAAAAA
>VZTL01004720.1:996-21946 GCA_013400535.1 Scopus umbretta
TTCATTCCCACACAACAGCCTTAAAGAGACACTAAGGCCGCATAGGAAACAGCGGGGAAAAAAAAAAAAGTTTAGAAACAACTACCCTTGCAGCATGTACACAAAGTGAAGCTGCCAGGTAACAGATCCTCAACATCTCTAATATATCACAGTTTCTACTTTGTGGTTCCAAAAAAAGATCACAGTCAATCAGATGACATCTGCACCCTGACAGTAAGCTGTGAAAATGCTTGCTTATTACTTAATCTGCTGCATTTCTCCTGCTTGATTTTAAGCATAGAAAGCTCCTCCACAAAGACAGCCACTTTGTTGTGAGAAGCATCTACCACTACTAAATCAGAAGGCAACAACAGCTTTGATTTTATGATGAACTTCTCCTGAACTGCTAGTTTAAATTAAAATATATTCAGTAATGGATTTGGATCAGGCAATCATCAGGATGAGTCCAAACTGAGGCAAAGGAAACATGCTCATGTGGGAAGATGTCATTAATTCAGGTATGCAAGCGGTTGAGGAGCGATCCAGGAGACCTGCAGAGAGGGAAGCAGGTGATCCAGTACAATGGCGTGGGAAGTTCAGATGCCAGCAGCCAGGAAAACCAGCTGCAGAACGCTGGCAGGGAAAGGGCGCAAACCACTGCAGACTGGAGAAGGTGTGGAGAAAGAAAACCTTCACTATTGGGAAGGAAGAAAATGATGGTTTAGGAGGAGAGCACCAGAGCCATCACCAACTTTCCTTAGAATACTGCACCCTGGATAGAAATACACTATGTGAAGACTGGGATGTGGGATAAGTCCCACATTTTGAGGGACTCTTTATCCCAAATAATTCCAATACCTCCCTAAGTGACATAATCTATGCCAGCAAAAGCACTTGTCTGTTGCCATAGCATTTTTATAAGTATAACTGTGTTTCCTGGTGAGTATGGCCATTCTCATCCAGCTAAATGACATAAATATGCGAGGAAAATATTTTAAAAGACATCTCTCCAAAGTTAAGCAAGAAGTCTGTGGAATGACTGAAGGCTTTAATTAACTAAAAGTTTTCTTCCTGCTCTCTGGATCATGTCAAAATTCTTGTTTACAATTGTTACAATTTTTTTTAATGGATCAGTGACATTTACTCGCTGAGTGGATATAGTATGTCCTCTCCAAATGAACATTACTGAAGGCAGTCTTGAAAATAGGGTCTTAAAATAAAAACAGTGACTGACTGTAACTGGTGCCATCTTAATTACTAAATATAATAGAACACAAGGCTAAATTGATTACTAAATTATTACTAAATTTCATTGTAAGTAGTCAAAATATATTAACATAGAACACCAAATGTGATATCATTACATACAGTTCCATAGCTGGTCTTTGGTTCAATTTTTACTTTAAAAGTGAAATAGATTAATTTTTGCTTTAAAGTAATGATTGTAAACTTCTGTGTTAAAAGATGGGAATCAACTGGTGTTCCTTCTTTGCTGCAGTGTCTTTTAAATAAGGTGTGGAAGATGTTGATTCAAGAAATGCTCTGAAAGGGGAACACAATTGAGTTGGAAATGAGCACCTTTTCTTTTCAGCTTGATTTTTTTTGTCTCAGGTCAGACCTGGGAAAACATCCCCATTTTCTTAAGTCCCATCAGAATTGTCCGAAGCAAGTAATACTCATAGCTCAGATTACTTTAGTAAATTGTTGAACCATCTTTTATGGTATTTCTTTCTAGAGAAAGATGAGAATCTAGGGGTTTTTTTTTGTTTTGTTTTTTATTTAAGTCTGTGTATTAGCAAATGTAAAACAGATTATACTGCTTGCAAATTTTCTCAAATCAAGCATTTTCTAGCATGACTTTTTGAGGTCTGTTTATTCTTCTGGTTTGATCAAATTCAGATTTGAGAGCAGTAACTTTACTGATAATCAGGTGAATTATTGCATCATCTTCCACTGCTATGAGAATGAACATATTTCTGCTTGCAGAAATAGCTTATGACAAAAAGTTGACAAATAAATTCTTTATTACTTATATAAAGTTGTGTTCGATTTATATAATTTTCATTCTAAACAAAATAGTCAAATTTGAAAAAAAATCAAAACTTTTCCACATAGAACTAAGAGTATAAACTACTAGTAGCAAGTACTAGTAGTCTGGAAGAGAATTTATTTTTTTTTAATGGCTGCTATAGTAGTTCTTACATACTACATCTGTTTCAACAGAAGAGCGACAGAGGTTGAGAAAGTTACTGTGGGAAAACAATAACCTGAAAGCTAGAGGGTGTGGAAATACCTAATTAAAGTTGGAGTAATAATATCTGTTTTGCTGATTTCCTTTGTATGGAAGAAGAGAAACCTAGCAATTATAATCTAAAATAAATTACACTTTCTGTAGCCTTTCTGAATGAAAACAGTGCGCCGTGTTGATACATGAAAACATAACCCACCCCTGTCCTTTGAACATGCTTAGAAGGTGCGTCACTAAAAGCAGTGCTGATGGGCTTAGGGTGGGTGTAGTCCTTAATACCAGGAAGCATCTAGTGCCCCTACGTTGAGTGGTATGAATGCTGGCACATGGCTGTACAGGCCTTTCCCAGTGATCATATCAGTGCCTATGTAGTAGGCATGTCATATGAACAGTGTGTGGACACACCTTCTGTCCTCTGTATTTTGATCAGAGCTATGTTTGCTGCTGGATGTATTTGCTCCCAGTGAATTAAACATGGAGCTCCAGCTTGTGATGTGAATACGTAGCTCCTTATGCAGGAACCTGTTGAGCTTGGACAGAAATGGCAAAAAAAAAGGGTGGTCATCGATGCAATTGTAGCTTGTGGAGACCATAGCTGAGACACCATGTTGTCAAATCTGCCAATAAAAATAAACTTCTTCTTGGTATTTCTTTTCCTCTTTCTCCTTCTTCATATCATCTAAAAGTTAAGTTTGCATTAGATAATTTGTTCTTACATTTCCCAGTGTATGTACTTGCTCCACCTTGGTGTAGCTCCAATCAGGGAATATTGTTGCGGACACAACTCCAGAAACCATTTAATTTAACCCCACTCAGAGCAGAGAGAGGATATAACAGTTATATGAGGTAATCTCCACTCTCTTCCCCAGCACAGAAACAACTCAAGGAAATGTTCAGGAAAATAAAGCTAATGTGAACAGACTGCCTGTGTACTGACTTTCTCCCCTCCTTTGCTCTCTCAGTGCAGAAAACCTTCAACGTAGAGGCACAGAGCCCTGAGCATTGCATTTCTTTGGAAACATATGCAGATTTAGAGCAATGTGCATTCAGTTTGTCTCTCACTACTCTGTCTGTCTTTTCTATTACTTACCACAAATTAATTTTGCAGGAAAATTTAATAACATGCAAAGACCATGCCAGAGGTGGCGGCTTTGCCCCAGCTGCCCAGAAAACCAGCCTGAAATGCACAATACTTGTCAAAGATAGTTAGTCTGAGTGTATTATTCGGGCCTTCTCTGAAGACTTCCATACTTAACATGTTTGATGTAAATAATTCATAATGGAAATTACATTAAATTTTTGTCATCATATCAATACTCTAAATGGATAATGAATGTACTAATCAATTCTTACCATTTACAGAGTATTATACAATGTGCTGCCAAAACCCAGGATGAAATCTGCACACAAATACTGACAAAGTCTTTTATTTTGGGGTCATTACTTAATGACAGACTAAGGCTCTGCAGAGGATCAAAATGCCATTTTACAGTGGATGTCAGTTTCAAAATTGAGCTTTATTCCAAATGAGACTATTCCAATATTCCTCAAGAAAATGAAATGCTGAGAGAAGGAAGTGTGGGGAGAGAATATATTGATGAACAAAAAGTAAAAAAAAAAAAAGTTACAGTTTTGACATTAACAGTGCATTTAAAGAATTTAAAAATTAAATTAAAAAATCAGCTAACCAAAACTTTTTGAAACTTTGTTCCAGATACATCAAATCTGATTACTTTAACATTCTGAAAATATTAAACTCCCCCAGCAGTTTTCACCCAAAATATAATTCTGATATCAACTATTCTGTCAAATGTTGGACACAATTTTAATCTGTCTTGTTATTTTTACTATCTCTAAGTTTTACTGACTTTGATTTACACTGAATGGCAACTCATGAATCTCATTAGTGGAACAGATTACGTTCATTACTTTCTACTTCAGATTTCAGATGCAATGCTGTAAATTTTTTTAACTCTTCATTTGTTAAGTACACATTAACAAATCTGTGGACGCAGAACAAACTGTAATATGAACTATCTAAAAAAACATTATTACTGGAGATGCTCCTACCATATAACAGGTCTGCAATCCTACTGGGATATTTATATTTTTTATATTTATAATTGAACACTTATTTATATATTTTTGTATATGCTACTAAAAGTGATGACATTTCTGTTATGGATTACATATTTAAAGACAAAAATCAGTCACAACTGTATTACAAAAGACTGAAATAGATCCAAATCTCTGTAACGTTAAACAGATTTTTGGATCAAAATGTGAGGTTACAAATATGGTGTATACAACATTAATTAAGAGTACTCACATAATCTTTAAGTCACATAGACACCAAATTATATGTAAATAAATTTCTATCCTTCATATAACAGGAATGCAACCTGGGTACCTATTCCCATAGAAATATTCCATTATAAATTAAAATTAACTAATAAAAACTTCTGATTTGTGTGTTTGTGTGTTTGCATGTGGGGAAATACGCTAGTTCTTGCAAGGAAGATGATGTCTCCCTCTTATTATCCTCATATTTGTTTGATGAAGTTAGAGGAACGCCACATTGAGATTCAGGGTTCTTTATATAAAATATGCAAATAGCAGCTATAAAAGATTCAGGTGCTCTGCATAAAGCGCCCTCAGGCAAGGTTCATTACACCTTAATGGAACTAGAAATTTGAAAAAAAGTCCCGTGTGCCCATGTTTAACTGCCTGAAATAAACCAAGAGCCGAACTGTGCAACATTGATTCATTTCCTCAGTAGGTGTTTTGCTCATGTAAAGACCCTCATAAAGAAGACAGAATTAGCAAGAACCTAGGATACACTGCAAAAGGCACCACAGCAGCATCACTAAAGAATCTCCATAGAGCAAAAAATGTTGGTTCAAGCCTTATTTAGGAGTTTACTGATCCTTACTGCGCCTTAACTATGCTAGCCTGCCATCATCCCTGCTGTCTGTGACGATGTGTCAATAGTCCTGTGTTGCTCACTGCAAAATGCTTTCACGGGTGATGTACCACCCTGTTGTGGGAAGTGGGAGCCTCTGACCCACTGAGGCCAGAGGGGCAGATGCCCTCTAGTTTTGAGGGGATTTGTCTCTTCCTCCCTGGGCATCTTGATCTCTACAATTAATAGAAATGAGGCCTTGATCTTCCTTGGTGTTTTGTGTCTTGTCTACAGAGGTGGGTAAAAAATATGTTTCAGCCATATTCAGCCATGTACTGATATAGCAGAAAGCCATACATTTTATGTACTATTTTATTTTCCCTGTTCTTCCCTTTGGATGCAACCAGCCTGCCTGAGATGGGTTGTATGCATGTCTTGTAAGGCTGCACTGGCAGATGGTCCAATGTCACCAAAACATGTACTATAAAAGGACCAAAACAGAACAGATCTCAAACCCCACCACATATGCCAGCAACTTCAGCTGATAGATATTTCCATGTTTTTTTAGTGACCTAAGGCCTATGACTTGAGTAATGAAGCAGTTCTTCCCACAAAACAGGAAGCCTCATTGCTCAGGCTAATGTCTTCTTCACAGAAGATGTTCTCCATCAGAAGCAGTGTATGCCCTCCTACTCCACGAAAGACTTATCCTCATTAGGCAAGGGAGTACTCAGATGCCACATGCCCAAAATTAATTTACAACTAAGTTTTCCTATCCACATAGTGCTGAGCAGCTTGAGCTGAGGATAGTGTCTTCATGCTGACAGCCTGGGTGTGAAGATTACTTCCAAAGTCTGGTTTTTTTTGTTTGGTTGCAAGGTTTTGGTTTGCTTGGTAAAAATTTACCTCGGTTGTACTCTGGTTTTCATTGCCTGAAGGATACATGAGGCTGCACGACGATGCAAATTGCAAATCAGCTAAATGAAAGCAGGAATAATAACAGTCTCAGTAAATTCAAAAGTCTTTTGACAGGGAGAATGTCAGCAAAAGACAGAGGTTTTCTCTCCTAATTACTGTGAAGAATGTAACAGTTAAACATTATTTAACTGTAAAAGTTAATTAGGAATGACACATTTTTATATTACATTTTGAGGAATAGTCATAGAGAAAAGCAAATCAAGAAAAGTTGAATAAAAACTGTTATATTTTCCTTAATTTAATGCCAAGAGATATTGCAGCTCAAATAAAGGTAAGAGTTTGTAATATTTTGATACACTTTTTGGAACATTTTGCTTTAATTAATGATATTAGCAGAGGCACAAGCTAGATGCTTGAAAGGGAAAGCCTGTAGTTTTAATTTTAACTTCTTTTCTATTCTTTTAATTATTTTCAAAGGAAATTACTTTCCTGCTTGTGACAGATGGCACTGACATTCAAATATCACAGCACACTGAAGTAACATGACAGTGATGACTTCAAAGTACAGTCACTGCAAGACATACATTCAGAGATGTTCTACCATTTGTGGCGTTATACTCAGGAAAACATGGCAAATAGGAGGGAATTATAATACTTTGTTGTCTAGAAGGTAAGATTCTGGGCTTCACAGTCCCTGTGATAAGCCTTAAAAAATCAGCTGGAAATACAAATGACAAAAATGTGCCCATTTTCAAGTCTGTCTTGAAGTCCTTGCTCCCGCACCTCAGCTACAGCAGTGCGGACAGGATATCTGTCCTCCCAGAGGGCCACAATGCTGACGCTCTTAATGCCAGCTAATTGTATTGTGGTGTCCATAAGCCAGCAAACCTCAGTTGAAATTGTTCCCTGAATGACAGATTATCTCTCTTTACCAGACAAAGGCTGAGGCTGAATTTGTATTGACTTGCAGGGTGGCACAAAGGCAGCTGATGGCCCGGGGGGAGGTGAAGTCCGGTCTCTAACGTCTTAGTCCAAATGTGAAAGAGGAGACTATCTTTTATTTGACTGAAGGTGCTTGCTGACATTCTGATGAAGAGCCAGTTGCAGATTTGCTACGTGGAGAAGGGGAGGGCAAGGACAGCCGTCAGAGTCATGGAGCTGCCCATTCGCAGCACCCTCTGGGCCTCCATGCTTCATGTTACACCATGAAATAGGCCATGTCCCCTTCTTTCCTTCCTGCCCCACCCATCCCGAGTCTCCCTAACTGCATCTCCGCAGGGAGTTACAGTCCTTTCAGCTTACTTCACACTCAAAGCCTACAAGATATTGATGAGCGTACTTCGCTGTATTTGGTTCAATTTAAGCTCTACAAACACCTTTGGGCATGCAGTGCTGAGGAAAACTATTTAGCAGTAGCAGGAGCAACAGCAAAGGAAAATAGCTATTACCTGAGAAGATCTGTTTCTCCAATTGTAAATTAGCCCAGAAGACCAAATTACATTTTGTTACAAGACCAGACCAGCCACACTAGACGAAATTTGCCAAACACATCGTCATCTTAGAAGAGGCAACAACTCAATTTCTATCACTAAACAAAGCAATGCTGTCCGGACAGACCTAAAGCAGCTTTAGAAAGAAAAATATAAAAGTATAAAAGGCTAATTCTCCAGTCTTGCCAGTTTATAGAAGAATTTAAAATTGCATATTTAAGACCTGTACTTAGAATAAAATTCCATCCCTCTGGTATTTTAGATGGAACATGATTTTATGAATCTTCGTTACGTCTGCAGTGACCTGTCAGCATGGACTTGGGAACTACCCCAGAGAGGGAGCCCCAGGCTGGCTCAGAGAGGACACAGACTAACTGTGATGGACAGGAGGAAACCGTTCTCATGACTGTGTATGCTACAGAGAGGAGCATATGTGCTTGGGAGATAATGTCAATGTGGGGCACCAGACATGGACTAACATACAGTTTTTTCCTGATAAAGGAACACTGATGATTACCAACTCAGATGGTAAAAGCTTTTACTCATTGTACTCAGTGAGGCTGCCATCTCCTCAAGTTCCCATGACCACAGTGCCCGTGGCCATTTAGAAATACTCACAGCACTGCCCAGAGACAAACTGCAAATGACCTCTGGTGAAGGAACTGGGTTTCAGATAGCTGGATCATGAAGCAGAGAACCAGTGAAGACTGAACAAGTCATGAAAAGCTCTCCAACCATAGACTTTCCTAAAACTCCTCCAAAATAATTTTGCTGCTATGCCAACAGCATTTGATCCTATCCTAACTAGAATTCCATCCATAAAAGCCAAATGGCACCGTAGGAGATTGTCCTACTAATCGAGACTTGCACAGATGCCAAGTACACTGGAGAAAGAAACAGAAGAAAATCCCATCTCAGCAGGAAGAAGTTCCTTCCTCCACCCCCCAAAAAAAGATAAAAAACCAGGTCCTTTTTTAGGCCGGTAAACCTAATAGTTGCCTGCATGAGTGTTTCCATGTTTTCTACTTGAACTAAACTGGGTCTGTAAAAGCAGGGCCAGTGATTGACAGGTTTTGAATGGGAGCATGGCAAGAACAGCCTGAGCCTTCTAATGTCTGTATCCTCGAGGTATTGACAGTATATGTCTCTCAGTTGCCTTTCTGATATTTATACACAAGCAGGAAATCTGTGGCCTGACTGAGTTATCTCAGTGCAATCATGTGGGGGAGTGCTTTAGCCCTGAGACCTTGGGGAGAAGAGAAGAACAAAGGGACAGTGGAGACAGAGCATCACAGGGGATGCTCTGCACAAAATGAACAGTCACTGTTAGCTCTTCTCTACCATCTCTAACATGGCTGCTATGGGTAGGACCACTGTTTCTAAAATGGCACCTGTGATGGATTTAAAACTAGAGGTGGGACATGAACATAAACAGTAAATGTATTTTCATAAAAACAGTCCTACAAACAGCTAGCAGAAGACTAGCCTTGTTTCAGAAAGCACTCTGGCACTTACTTAAATCTCAGTGGGGTTTAACTGCATTTAAAGGTACTCTGAAGGCTTTGCCAAGTGATGTTGTGAATGCACAGGGCATGTAAAAGACTGAATGTATTTGGTTTATGAAAACCTTCTCATCTTTCCTTGAGCTGCACCACTTGACATGAAGCAAACCTCTAAGGAGACCTTTATTTCAGGTCATTTTGTTGCCTACATTTACTTACTAGCCTTCTGTTTTACCATTTTACTTTTACATCATTCCCTGTCCACCATACCCTGAAAAGCAAAAAACCAAGACAGAAAGGAAACTACAAAAAGATCTGGGTCAGACTGAGTAATACATGCTAGAACTTATCTACAGAATTATGTATAGGGTTTCAAGAAAATTGACACATTTTCTTATCCTTAAATGCCAGGTTACATAAACTATTCAGAGGAGAATTTCTTCGTGCACATGCAGAGATTTCTTTTTTTATAGAGCCACTATATTGTAGTGGGTTGACCCTGGCTGGATGCCAAGTACCCACCAGAGCCACTCTATCACTCCCCTTCTTAACTGGACAAGGGAGAGAAAATATAACAAAAAACTCATGGGTTGAGAAGGACAGGGAGATCACCCAGCAATTACCATCACGAGCAGAACAGACTTGACTCAGAAAATTTAATTTAATTTATTGCCAATCAAAACTGAGTAGGATAATGAGAAATAAAAATAAATCTTAAAGCACCTTCCCCCCACCCCACCCTTCTTCCCAGGCTCAAATTCACTCCCAATTTCTCTACCTCCGCTCCTCGAGCGGTGCAGAGGAACAGGAAATGGGGATTGTGGTCAGTTCATCACACATTGTCTCTGCCGCTCCTTCCTCCTCAGGGGAGGACTCCTCACACTCTTCCCATGCTCCAGTGTGGGGTCCCTCCCACAGGAGACAGTCCTCCATGAACTTTTCCAACATAAGTCCTTCCCACAGGAGACAGTTCTTCACAAACTACTCCAGTGTGGGTCCCTTCCACAGGGTACAGTCCTTCAGAAGCAGACTACTCCAGTGTGGGTCCCCCACAGGACCACAAGTCCTGCCAGCAAACCTGCTCCAGTGTGGGCTCCTCTCTCTCCACAGGTCTACAGGTCCTGCCAGGAGCCTGCTCCAGCGTGGGCTTCCCACGGGGCCACAGCCTCCTTTGGGCATCCACCTCCTCCAGCACGAGGTCCTCCACAGGCTGCAGATGGATATCTGCTCCACCATAAACTTCCATGGGCTGCAGGGTGACAGCCTGCCTCACCATGGTCTTCACCATGAGCTGCAGGGGAATCTCTTCTCCAGCACCTGGCGCACCTCTTCCGCTGACCTCGGTGTCTGCATAATTGTTCCTCTCACATATTCTCGCTCCTCACTCCAGCTGCAGTTTTGTGTCCCGTTGATTTTTTCCTCTTCTTAAATATGTTATCACAGAGGTGCTACCATCATTGGTGATTAGCTTGGCCTTGGCCAGCGGTGGGTCCATCTTGAAGCCAGTTTCATTGGCTCTATCGGACATAGGGAAGCTTCTAGCAGCTTCTCACAGAAGCCACTCCTATAGCCCTCCCCCCCCACTACCAAAACCTTCCCATGCAAACCCAATATATATATAAAAGTAGCTTTTAATACAAATGAAAAGCAAATTTAATTTGAAATGCAAGCAGTGTGGCCAATTAAAAGGAATTAAAATTGTAGTCAGTGGATCTAACTTTGGCCTCTCTAACAAAATTTTTATGGAATTGTTCCACTTCAAGATGACATTACCAGATTTAATTTTTTTTTCTCCTCCCTGAGACATTCATCTTGCACTGTTACAAGTAAAGAAGCCTCTGAGTTCACTGTGTACATAAGTTAAATCCTATGTACTTGTTTAGGAATGACAAACATGTTTTATTTCCAGGAGAACGGTGCATACCCCCTTCATCTCCATTCAAAGAGATGAAAAGCCATAGATATTGCAAGACTGAAGAAGAGAACTCATGCACGCAGATCTACATTGCAGAACTCTATATACACTCCTATATAGTCACAGTTCTTCTTGTATCAGTGAGAAGTATCGTCGTGCTTATATAATGTGCTTAAGAGAGACTCTTAGGGAGGGGAACAAAAGATTTCAGAATAGCTGTACCTTAGTTACCTGGTGAGCAAAGCATCGGGCTGGAATTCAAGATACTGTTGGGTGAGATTGGGTGAGTCACATCGCCCAGTGACTCACAGAACTAGGACTGTAAAGTTGATTTACCGCGGACAAGCGCTGCATACAGAAGAGCTATTATTCTCCTTCCTGCCGGGGGAAGAATGTCCAATACTGCCCTTACTGAACTTAATGAAGAAATTTCAGATTGACCCGATTCAAAATGAAGTTAACATGCACAGGTTAGAATGGATTTGGGATTAAGGTATTGGACCTACTTGCACATGCATCCAAAATGCACATAGGCATACTGGACTGGCTCAAAACCACCGTTTTTACCAATGTAAAAATGTATAAGCTAAGAGCTCTAGAAATAATATCTACTGAAATTAATATATTTTAAAATTCCTTTTAGACTCAAATTAAGAGAGCCTCCACAATGAGAGACACCGTATCCTTATTACAGTACAGTAGAAAGTTTCTAACAGTCTCCATTTGCTGCTCTCAGCTTGCTTGCAAAAGATTTATGTACAGGGCAGCAATTACTTTAAATGTACCTTTTTTTAAAAAGAAAATCTACTTACATGCAATTTCTTCACTTTTTTCTGTTTTTTATTTATTCGTTTCAACTTAGCTGTGACATCAACAAAAAACTTTTTAATTGTAAGCATAGTGAAGGTTATGGAATCACCATAAGCAAGAGTATTTTAAGAACATTTCAGATAAACAACTGTCTTTAGCAACACAGGTATAGTAGGAGGCATGCTTTTTGTAAATATACTTCTTATGGTCAGTTGGCATTGTCTTTGTTCCTTGATTACAGAAGCATAGCTCATATAGTCAGGAATGTCTGTGAAGAAGTAGTTTTAAACCCTATCATGCAAAATTTTCATGGAAAGTGAACTGAACTAAGATCCTAATTTGAACAAATAGTAGTGAGAAAACATCCTAAAAAAAAAAATAAAAAAAAATTCACGAGACTAAAACAATTTCCTCTTATTAAAGGCAGTCAAAATAGCAGCAGCAGTCTTGACTGGTATTAGATCAGACCAGAAATATCCATCAGCTGTTCATGTCTATGTGATGGTTAGGAAAGCTGGAAATTAAATACAGATTTTTTTATTCTTTCTTTTATATCATAGAGTACTTTGCAAATGTTCACCCTCCACTATCAACTAATCATTGCAGCATCCAGGGAACTTTCATGTGGCACATAGACTCCAAGTGGCAATAAACCATTGGCTTGTCCAAGACAGAAGAAATCTCTGGATTGATACTGCATGAAGAATTTTGGAGACTATCTGGCACTCACTATGCCATAATGAGATAATTGCATACATAGGTAGATGTCCATACAACTGCAGGTATTTAAATGTCTGTCTTGTGTTCCCTGCAATGCTCTCCCCTCATCTTCAGTGTGTAGCAGATGAGGTTCTTTATTGTTTTCACAGCAAAAGCCAAACTGAAATGAAGTTATCGAAGTTTGAAGCTTCTGTTCAGTTATGAATGTTTGTGTTTTATGAATCCACCCACTGTGGCTGAGAAAAAATGAGAGGAGCACACACCTTATTAGACAATGTTCTGTTCTTAACTGACTAAACTGTTGAGATACTGCGGACAAGTATGTACGCTATGTGATATTTGTATGTGCTTCACTACTTTGGGATAATTAAACAAAAAAAGTTTTAAAAAATTTATGTGGTTACTTCATTTTTGCTTTGCCCAGAGTACAGAGATTTTCAAAATGACAGAACAGCTGCTCTTGTCTTATGAAATGTTTGAAACATCTTACAAAGATATCGAAAGGTGACTCTATGCAAGAAAAATCATGTTTTCCTGTAACAATTGTTAGTAAAAGGAAGCTCTACACAAAATTAATCTCTTCTCCCGAACTATTTGGATGCTATCAAATTCAGGGGCCAGCACTTTCCTTAGGCAGCTATTAAAAAAAAAAAAACACTCGCATTTGCAGGTGTGTTCAAGTACTTCACATTACCTGTGTGAACAATGCAGTTTTGATTATTTTCAAATAAAGCTGTATATCATTTTAAGCTTTTTCTCACTGCATGCAATTTATTCTGCATATTTAAATATGTCTTGGGCTAAAGGTCTAGAAATTCTGTACCTAAAAAGTCATCTTTTAAGTTAGTTTCTCTAGCTATAAACAACAAGCAGTATAGTACCTTTTCTGAAAGTTCACTGCTTGGCTATATTGTGACATTTATTTTGCAAATTAAAGTATCCTTTCTTAAGCAAAAGTGAAATAATATTTACTGTATATGAATGGCAGAAATATCACCACCCACGTACTACAGTGTTTATTATACAGTTCACTGCTATAAGTGTAGTGCAGTCTCTGGTCTGGAAGTAACCATTGGCAATATTTTTTATATATATTATCTTTCAGTTCTTAACTTTTCCTACTGCACACTAAAAGTACTATGAAAAAACGAAATCATGACTCTTCCTTTATGTACTTTTTTCTTATTACAGTCAGCTAAGTGAAATGTACAGTTCAACCATATTCACCTGCAATTTCCATGTCCCTTTTTAAAGTATGATCATTTTTTCCGGGGCAGTAGTTATTATCTACACCTTGAAAATGCATAGCCTGATGATTAGAGTGAAAAATGGCCTCATCTCCTGTAGCATAAACAATCCATTTCAGGAAGGATGACTTACTACCATGGTCTGCTACTGCTACGATTCCTGCTGTTTTGTCCTGCCTTCTTCCTCCTTTTTCTCTTCTAGTCATAGTGTTAACATTTATGATGACTACAAACAGACCATACTTGGCAACTGCAAGATCCAGATGCCTTGCTGGGGAATATATTTCCAATGTCTGCCTTTGCAGTTTGTTCCTTCATTAGCTACACTCCTAGCAGTGCTGACGGAGCAGAGAGGTCTATCTGGGCTGGCTGACAGGACTTCTCTCTTCCCCTGCTTCTCTACAACTCACTCTTGATTCTCAGGATGACATATTTATCTTAATTCTCATATACAAGATAATAATTTCTGTTGAATATTACCTGCAAAATGTATGTGTAAATACTTTTCATTCAAATCAACCTTAAAAGGAAATATTCTTAGTTTTTGTTTTACACCAATGAAAAATTAAAACTTTGCATGTCTATGTCTTTATTTATCTTTGTAAAACTAGATAAAATGTAGCCAATTGGTGACTGATCCCTGTCTTACAATGTATTATTGTTCATAATAACTGTGTCCTTAGGAAAAGTGATTCTTCAGAGTAAACATTATCTGCTTTGGACCACTGCAGATAAGTACAATGACATCAAGAAGAAAAGGGAGAAACTGGTTAATCAGAAGTCAGATCTCTTAATTGTAGAGACATTAAGATCCAGTGTGAGGAGTGCTGTTTTTGAACTAGTATATGAGTTTAGTGGGTCAAGCATAAGATTAGTATGGGGCTCAGCAGAGCCCTAGCTGGAGTGTGAAGTTGTCATCACAGTAGGAATGATGAATTTTAATGAAAGATCACAGAGATTTTAAACAATGAAGCAGCAACATTTCTTTTCAAGCAATTTACATTCACTAGAGGAGAAAGCAAAGATCTGGAGTCTAATAGACTCTTCCAGGTAACCCAGGATTTTATAAAATACCAAACAGTCTTGGATGCATCAGCAGCACAGAGACAGTTTAAATTGCCTGGCTGAATCAAGGAAGATAACATATTAAGCTACAAAGAAGTTAATCTAGAGTATGAACAGTGTGCTTGTCATCTTCTGTCCAGGAAGCTGAAGAGAGCACAATAATAGCTCTTACTATAATGTACCCTGAAAGAAAATGGTATCACTTCTACACTGGGCTACAGTACAGAGCTACTTATTTGCCTACCCCAAAACTGCTGAGAAAGGGCCAGGTATGTTCTATTGGCCGTTTTGCTCCACAACACAGTGAAGAAATCAAAGCAGTACCATGTGTGTAACCAAAACCGTCAGAAGGCCAGCAGCATCAGCATGAAGTAAAAAGGACAAAATCTAGAAACTTTTTTCTGCTTTGCATTCTTTCATTTTGCCTTTCGCTTAACAGTGATTTGCTGTCACATTGTCCAGTTTTAGTGAGCTGATTTTATTCAAATGCGGTACAAATTACAGTGGGCATTCAGGACTTTACATAGAGAGAACTAAAAAGGTGCAATTACCCACTAGGGTGACTACTAACAAATCGGCTCATTCCATAGCTTAACAGTGAAGACAGTATGTGTTAGATTATATGATTAAAGGCTAATTGCAGTAAACACGGTGACCCGTGAGGACCAGAGGAACCATGTCAGGTGGTGGAACCTCAGTAGCCTACCTGATGCAAAGGGAGCACATGGACCTGACTGCTCTCTAAGATCCTTGCAGGGGAATGATTTAATCACTGTTTAGTGTGAAACCCACTCAGAAGAGTCAAGAAGGAAAACACTCCCCAGAAAGCCATGCCAATTAGAGACAGTTATTGCCCACAGGGTAAAGAACTTCGTGTGAGATGCAGGGGGAAGAGATTGTTGGGACTGTGTAAAACTTATTACGGGATATTTCAGGGGGGGCTGGGGAATGTGCAAAATTTATTTTGAGGAACAATAAAAAGCAGGGAAAAGGAGGGATCATGGTGGATTGGGAAGAAACAAATATGGGAAAATACTGGTCAAGTTTAGACAGGTTGCTGGTCAATATCCTTGTCTGACTGAGCCCTGCACTTGATCACAAGTTTGCCCCTTCTTCTCATTAAATCCTATTTCTAACTGTCTTCTGTGTAGGTGTGCTCTCTGAGTGGGACTGAATACCAGCAAACTTCAAGCTGGCTAGCAGGCAACTAGGGTAAGAGGTCTGAGTACCTGTGCTTGGAGTGGGACCGTGAGCTTAAGTGCAGGTGCCAGCAATGGGGGTTCTGGGCCCAGCTACAGGCTACACTGAGTACTTAAGGTCAGCAACTGGAGGGACTTGCATGTAGATGAGGAACAGAAGCAGACCTTCTGTAGTAGTTTTCATGTTTACGTGAGTGCTGGGTGCAAGTGCTGGTAATAGCATTGTGTTCTGCTTGTGTTGATCTGTGCGGCCAGCTATGTTGTGTACACGTGTGTGCCCATATACGTCTTTTGGGAATACATGCTCAGCGTGGTGATGTGTTGGACCTGGGGACATGTGACTGCAGCCCCCCATTCATTGGGTTGGGACAGGAGGAATCCCCCCAGGTCCCATAATCTGAGTTGGCCACCTACAACAGTAAGGATTATTCATCACTGATGCCCAAAAGAGAAAACTGAGGGACCCCAAGGATGCTGTACATGTCACCATTTCATTTCTATTTTCACCGTTTTTTTTCTTAAGTCAAATATGACTAAAGCTTATCTGTGGTGTTTTGTAACCCTGTCAAGACTTTCAACGAAAGACAAACTGCACCATTGCAGGCTGAGCCTTTTTCTTTCTGAAAGAGTAATGCAAATGTATGATGTCCCAAAGGTTTGCATGGAGAAACGTTGTCAAACAGCGTGATCTATGTCAATAAGATCAAGTTACTGGGCACTGCTGGAATCAAGTGAATATTTGAATCCCAGATGAAAACAAATCAAAAGCAGAATAAAGCTTTGCAATGCAGTTGCTGAGGAAAGAAGCCAGCAACACAACAAAATGAAAAGCACAAAGGGGTGTTTTTTTCAGATTATATAGCAGTGACTTGAGTTACAGACTTTGTGGCATTTCTGAACTACTAGATTATCATCCTTAATGTTCTGCCACAGATAGGCATGATAGAATCATATCACCTTTGTATTGTTTGTAATTAAAATTTGATTATAAGACAGGATGGGAAAGGTAGACAGTGAAACACTTCCAAGGTTAATGATTCCTCAAAGTTTGGATATGGTTCAGCCACGGGCTTTCTGTGTGGCTTCCCTCTACTTCAGCTTTCATACACGGTAACAAAGATAACACCTCCCTGTGTTAGGGAATTGACATCACTCTTTGGCATGTGAGAAGTTTTCAAGCACTACTCTGGTGAAAATTAGAACCACTGTAGCCGATGGCTGGGTTATGCTTCTGTCAATGTCAACTGAGTGGGAACTTGACTACGAATGCATCCCAACAGTACTATAATATCAATTCTAAATTTTCCAGGTAGATGTGAGAGAAATTTGACTGAATGATGACTCCTTTCCCTTTAATGGGCAAACTGGAAAAGCAATCAAACTATTAACGTTTTGTTAAAGGATCTCTGATATATTTTCCTTCAGTGTCTTGAAGAGAAAAACATATACTGAAATTCTACTCTTCAAATCTGAAGAAAAAGAGGGATTGTAACTTTGTGATACATGTAATTAGAGTGCAAAAGACAGAGAAGATCCTGAATGGTTCTCTGGGTAGTCTCCCTGCTCTTAGTTTCAGTATTAAATGACTCAGTAAATTCTTACTCTCTTAAATTCTACAGTTCTACAGGCCTGACTGAGATGTGCTTTTAACAAACTCAAAATGATAAGTTCAGCTGTGCAGAGAATCATTAGAGTGCAAAACCAGTGAAAGTTCAAGTGAATAATGAAAGTTCTTGTACAATCTGCATTAGGTCCATATGCTGCTGTGAGTAATAAGCAGAATTTTAACACATGTAGAGGAATTAAAAGGACTGATTACTAGCATTAGCAAGGATTTCCAGATGATAATGATTCAGGTTTCACAGAGCTGTTTGATCTTTATTTCAAATAGAAGAATAGAAGTTATTCTCCCAGCATTGAAATAGACTTCCATAAACAAAATAGAAGATATTTTATAAATCTTCCTTTCTTGTCTAAGTCTAAATGAGTCATGACCAGTTATATTCCCACATGTCTCAGCTACCTCTGCCAAGTTGGCTTCAGGAAAAAGAAAATATTCTGTAACTCTTCTTTTGTAACAAGGGGCAAGGCAAAGAATTTGGAGTCATGGTTCCCAAAAGATAAGATGAATTTTCTCTAATTAATCTGTCCATTTCCTGTCAAACAGAATTTGCTTCACTCATACTAATGGAAATGCATATGTGTCTTTAGTTTTGGAGTAGCACAAAGGATTGAACATACATTTCTAGGCTCCTTATGTCAAAAAGGAGCCAGTAGCACCAGTAGAACATTTAGAGAAGGGCAGCAGAATGATTAAACTTACAGAAGAGCTTCCAGAAGAGGAATGACTAAGTTACAAATCTTCACTCTGTAAAAGAATGACAGATGGAAGGTGTGATATAAGTCTATGTAATTATGGGTGTCAAGAAGAGGACAAACATGGATTAATTGTTCACTGGCTTTTCAGGTACAAGATCCAGGAGGAATCAAACAAAGGCAATAGGAGTCAGGTTTAAGAAAAACAAGAGCTGATGAGTCTTCAGGCAGTTACGTGAGGAATTCATTGCTGAAGGACTGTGAAGATGTTAAAAGTGTACACGCGTTACATAGAAGACTGGATGAATTCATGAAACAAAAACCCACAGAGGATTACAAAACACAGAGAAACTGTATCTGGCAAAGGAAGACCGTGAACTGAAAGTGGCTGGAATCTGGGAGGATACTACAACAAATGATGGTATATGCTTCCCTGTTACTGTACTCTTATCTAGAAATAAGCTTTTTGCCACTGTCAAACACAAGCTACTAGGCTTAAAAGAATTTAGATGGAGGCAGTAGGGCTGTGACTATATTAAAGTTAGTTGAAAAACTTCCATTAATTTCAACACGGGTTATTTCCTTCATTTCAGTTATTATCTTCCAGGTTTTAATCCACCACAGGTTATGAGTTCACTGTGTTACTTCACACAAGTAATGAGATTTACATACCCTATATACTTAGGAAATCAACACTTACTTCTCCAAAAAGTAACAACACCATTTTTACAGCACTTTGAAAAACACAAATTATCAAGATCAGTTGACACTTGAAATGGGAGTCTTTCACTTTCAATCGATTTTATTTGAAAAATGGATTGTTTCCATTGCCCAGCTTAATCTCTCTGTCCAAGTAGAGTATATCCATTTTAAGAGATCTGTTCCAGCTCTTTCTTTCTTTGGAGTCTCTCCTACTTGACTGCCAAGACTGAGTATAGATCTTGGTCTGTGTTGCTTCATATTCAACAGCTAAAGAATATTTTGAGAATTAAGTACGATTAAGAATTTTGTATCACCCAAATACATGATTCATTTGATTCTCAAAAGCTGCCAGGACTGCTGCAGTTCAGCAATTACATCCATGATACTACATAGCTGACTTTTGGTGTCACTCAGATAATGTTATTTAAGGCTCCAGTGGTATTATCATATTTTGTTTTCTTTGTGCTTTCCCAGGCAATTTTAAGCACGTTCTCATGTACTCTTTCGTGTGAAATCTCCAAGATGGTATATGGTAAAATGTTCCACCCTCTCCTGCCAACACTCCAGTAAGCCAGTTTGTCCTACCACTTGTAGTATCTTTCAGTCTTGACCGCTGCTAAAATATCAAAGGCATTAATAGTACCAGTAGTTGAAGTAATATCACAGCTGAAGTCAGTAGGAAAGGAAACTTTGACTTAGCTGGGTAGGGGATCATTCACTGTGCATGGAATAAATCTTTGCAGAGCTGGGGTTAAGGAAATGATAAATTAAATCATCAATCTAAGACTTCTGCTTCGAAGTGTCAGATACTATAGGTCAGAAAGAAATGAAGACATGCACGTGTGCAAGTACAACAGCACTGCTACACTACAAATGCAGTTCAATAGCTCTGGTTATTGTATATCCTAAACTTTGTAATTTCTCAAATTACTACTACCCATTTCACTGTCAGCTATACTCACACATGACAGAGCAACTGCTTTTCTTAGCTTCTTGGCTCACTGTGATCTGGCTTTACTGTACCACTCAATCTTTTAATCTTCTACTTCAAGCCATCTCTTCCCTCTTCAGCAAACCATGGTTTTATCTATCCTTAAACCCTCTTTGAAATCTCTCCAGTATGTGGGTATTCCCTGGTGTTCTTCCTCCTATTTTTTGTGTTTTATTTGAAGTATCTTAATCTTTTGGAATTGAACAGCTGTTAAATCTTCTTTTAAATTGGTCTTAATTACTATTGCTTTCTATTCTCAACTCTAATCCATTTTACACCTGTAATCCTGTAACAACTTCTCTCCTTTTTTTAAANATGATTTGTGTCAAGTGCGATTGGGAAAAAAAAAAAACAAAAACCCAAACAAAACCTTGATACAGGCATTTTGGAAATGTCCTCTTCTTGTTTTTAGCATTATAGGAAACTTGGGGGTGCCTGTACTTACCTATTTTAGTTCGGTCATGTTTCTGACCGCTATTGAAACCCACAAGGGCAGCTGAGGAAAATGGGAGAGATGAGGCTTGCAGTTGTCACTCTTTTTGCAACTTCAGCCCTCTGATTAGGACCAGACCACTGCCAGCAGTCTAGAGCTATTAAGCTAAGATTACTTACTCTCTCACTCAATAAAGGACTTTCAGAGGTTGTTTCAGCTTCTCCTGTACTTGAAGATAATGATCTGCCCCTAAAGCCCTCTTCAGGGGTCTATTCACTTTCTTCACATTGGCATTCAAGGTTGAGACAGCTGGAGGAGGAATCCTAATGCCCTCGGGTCTGTCTATGTTCCAACATTGGGGTAGACCTCATGTATTTTTTTTTGGTATGACAGAGTAAAATAATTATAATTATTAAAAATGGAATATATGATTATAAACAACAAGGACATAAGCAGTAGAATATTAAAGGAAAGAACTGTGAAAACATGTTGGCTGAGGGAACTGGGATGGTT
>VZTL01004722.1:0-28421 GCA_013400535.1 Scopus umbretta
CTAGCCCAAAACAAGCTGTTATGTTTTCATAGAGTTTGTTCTCCCCTGAGATGTTTGGTGCTACTGCATAGCATATGCCAAAGGCAGACAGACCCATTTTCCTGTCCTACTTGGCAGATTATCAGGAAGGAAAAGATGCCTCTTGCCTTGAATGCTGATCAGCAACAATCTGTTGGACTTGCTCACCTCTGGAAAGGTACTAGAAGAGTACCCACCTCGAGGTGCCACTGAAGCAGTGTGAAGCAGTGCTATCATCTGTCTGCTTCTGGGAGGGAAGGAGTAAGAAGCAGAATGGAAGTTGACTTGCTGCTACTGCTTGGCAGGAAGAAAGAGGAATTACAGGGAAATCAGAAGGTAGAAATTCACTCAGCTGAAGAAAGCACTAATAAGGTCCATAGATATAATCCATAATTAACAGCCTCCAAAATACACTTCAAAAGCTTATCACATATCAAAAGAGCTTATCACATTATCTTCCCAAAGGAAAACCTTCCCTCTCCCTTTTTATTTCAGCTATTTGCGATGTATAAGAATCAATCTAGAAAAACCATTAGGCCAACAAGCAGTACCAAGTAAACAGAAAAAATCTATTGCACTTCAGCTTTCTGGGGTTTTTTTACCGTAATGTTGTTAGATATCTTGAATAAAATTATGATCTAATATGAAAAAGAAATGGGTTAAGCAGATCATTATTTGTTTTTTTATTGTGGATATTGTCCTGTGTAGTGGTAGAGCATACATGGCTTTTTTGTTATTGCTCAGCCACTGAAGCAACATAGATGAAATAAAATGAGCAACAAACCATGTCATCTCTCCCATGGGAGAAAGGTAAATGTTAAAAGAACACAGGGGTTTATTGTTCAATAGGAAGTTTTTCATCATGATAATTAGAAGTTCAAATGTTTTAGTATCATCAATTTGTACACACTATTAACCTACATTACACCATTTTTAAATTTACTATTGACTTTAATGGGGCCAAAATTTCACTTAAAACTTGTGCTTCCTATCAGAAATTAATCCCTTCTATTCTGTGCAAATGGTTTAAATCAAAATTAATTAGATTAGCTTCACATATTTCACATGCACTTTTTTTTTTTTAACTTCCTGCTTCTCCAAAATCAGTCATTGCTGCTATAGTCACTGCTATGGAACCTACAAATGAACAAACAAGCAAGCACTTCAGCTGCTTGTTCTTTCCATAAGGTTTCAACAGCAGTTACATGTGGAAAGTTAAAGAGTCGTCTTAGTTTTCAAATATATTCAAGGCAGAAGGGGAAAAAAAAGGAAATATACCATCATCATGTCCTTTATGGACAGAACAGAGTCAAGTGTCAACAGACTGACAAGAAGAGTTTAGAGTATGTATCCTCTACTAGCAAGTACAGTGCAGCACTGGGACAAGCTGCCTGGAGAAGACTGAAGTTCACCACTGGAGATTTTTAGGAAAGATGAGACAGGTGTCTGCCAACAAATGTCTCAGGCATGCTAAAGGAGATACGCTGACTTTACTCTTAAGGTCCCTCCTATCCAACAAGGAGTTGATCTTCTTTACAGCTTTTGCCCGTTTCAACGAAGTTAGCCCTCTCTTCTCATTTGTTAAGCAAACAGATTTGGATCTGGAAATTTATGCGCACACGATCCCACATGCATCAATATCCTCATAAACTGAATATTTAAAATACACTTTACATTTTAAGTTCCTCTTTAGTATGTTTTATTTTTCATTGTGTTCCATCAGCTTGTAAAAAACTGTATTCTGGGTGACATCTAAACTGTCTGTAAGTGTCTCAGCCTAATTCCCTAGTGATGCATCCTTCCTCTGAGAGCCTCAGCATGCCACATCAGCAATTCCACACTTCAGTCTTCCGGCTTGAGACTGAGTTCCTTATTACGATTTCTTAGAATTCTGAAAGCAGTATTTCTGATCAGTTGTATTACCTTTTCAGCCACAAAAATCCTAGAAATGCAGAATCATAATACATTGCAATACATAGTATTTCCCCTACCATACAACATCTGTTCAGACACAGCAAAAGTGTACTAGACTGTTGATGAAAACATAGAGTTACCTACATATATCAAAATAGTAAATTACGTTCTTTCCCAGTCACAATTCTGACAGTAACTAGCATCCTCTCAAAACAAAGTTGGCATGCCAAAGTCCAGTCTTTACCTATTTCCATGGCACTGATGCTACTGCCCTGCTGACAGCTCCTAGTAAGAGCATAAAGTAGAAGTCACCTTTTGCCACCAAAGATTAAGTGTCCCGGTAAACCCAGATCTTACCTCCCCTCAATATGATCTTTTTTTAACCCAGCTTGCATATTTAAAGAGATATAAGGAATAAAAAAAAGTACATGTTTTTCTGCCTTCAAAGAGATCTACATATGAGAAAAACAAGACGAAAAAAGAAGTTTCTCACTTCTTTGAATTGCTGCCATGCACTTAGTTTGGAACTCTCCCCAGTACTGAAAAGCAAATAACTCATCTCCTAGAATAACTCAGGTAAACTTCCAGTGCTGTCATCCCCAAGACAACCAAGCATCCTCTCCATGTACATTATTATGATACTAAAATAGTGGTAAACCAATACAAGACTGGGGGGATAGGAAGTGCAAAAGAAGAGAGAAGAGGGCAGAAAAATCCTAGCTGCATTTTCTATTCTCCAACCTTTGTTAACTTAGTTGCTAACACTGCTTAGCTGGTTCAGTGATTGAATACAGTTTTTGCTTTAACATAGTGTCTCAAAAATAAACTCAGTAGGAATGTAGTGGGAAAACACTTTTGTATGCATGGTACATAAAGATAAGGTATTACGCTGAACTCTACCCTTCTTCAGTGACAGTATTCAAACCTTTATGCTAAAAGGGGGAGGGGGGAGGGGGAGAAAAACTTAATCAGCACTTGTATTTGAGACTTAAAATGTCAAAAGACAGAGCATGCAAAATTTAGTCACACAATATTTCATTTATGTCATTTCACTTTATCAATCAAAATGCAAAATATGTTCATGCAAAGGAAATCCTACAGATCATGTAGAATAGTTGACTCAAGCCGGCAAAGACTTGTATAGAACTTTTCCAGAGGAGCTGCATGAAAACAAAGCACTAAAACCTATTGTTTTGTCCAAAAAGTATATGAAGAAAAGCATGTTGCAGGAGCAACAAATTCTGCTCATTTTCAAGACTGCACTCTGATGGCAAACAGTTAAAGCACAACCCCTTCATTTATTCTAACTCCTCAAAGTTCTCCAAACGTCCTCTTTTGCTTGCTTAGGCCCTACCATCCTCCACTTCAACTATGGAGAATTTTTAGTATAAGATTCTCACCCTATTTAACAATTTGCTACTAAAAAGCATTTTTTATTCATAAGCTATAGCCAAATATGATAATTTGAAGAGCATACAGGTCCCCAGACACAGTTTTAGTACTTCTTTCATCCTTACATGCTCAAGGCAACATTTCTAGACCTTCCACAGAAATGATGATGATCTAAACTGTTTTATTGCAGCATTCACTGTGATCTTTTTAGATCCAGTAATTACCCAATCGTATACTCCCTGCAGAGCTAAACAGACTTACCTTCTTCAGAAGTGGTTGATTCCCTCACAGTACTAGCAAAACCAGAAAGTTTGTTCCTTTAATACTAACGGCATTTCCTACTATGGAATCAAGCTACCATACCATAAACAAAAAAATTTTACTGTTAAAAAAAAAAAATCTTTTGAGATCATAAGAGAAGATTATGCTATTAAATATGAAAAGTTTCAGAATGGCATTGAACCTCTATTTAGTACCATCCTAAGAAACCTGAACATTAAATGAAAAACAGTAACTTTTTCCCAACTAATGTCTCAACCAAAAATAAGCTTGTTATCAACCTTAAAGAAAGCCTTACTATTTCAATTTTTAAGTATTTTGATATGCTTTGGGTTTTAACTGATCAAGACATGTATTTTCCACTAAACATGTTCTTCAAAATACAGATGGAAGGGGAGTAAGAATTTACAAGACATAACATTGTTATACAATGTACAATACAAAAACCTGTCATTTAAGTTGCAAGAAACCTAGTCATCAATAAGTGAAAAAATACCCTGCTCAAAAATCAATTATGTTGAGTCTTTTGTATAGAGAAGTAGTACACCTTTCAGGCAACTGGTATTAATGAGCAGACATGGCTATAGAATCTCCATCTGTTTTTCTGACAAAGCTGTGACTACTCCAGTCTCTCATTGAAATTCCATTAATCTGGTGCACCAAGGACCAATGCGAAAATCAAAACTCCATCTAACCCTTTATCAGCTCACAATAACCTACAAGTGAACTCTGCCTGTTAGCATACAGCAAGTTATGATTTTGCTATCAATCAGGCTGTTAGCCAATAAAAAAAAAAAAAAAAATCATGTTAAGAAAGGAGTGCCTGGCAGTGCTGTTTTGTTTTGTCTGTCTTGTTTTTGGGTTTGTTATTTTATTTGGGGATTTTGTTGTGTTTTATCCCTTTTCCAATTTCTGTAGGGTGTCTGGACATGTAAGCCTATGCATCATTCTCCTTCGTTGTGATTTAATTGCTGCCAGCAATCAAGTCAAAGCATCACTGAAGTGTGCTTGAATTTCATTAGAAGATATAACTTATGCTACTTTCCTACAGTACCTAATAAACCATAAAGAAACCAAAACACATATGGCTTGAGGGAATAACTGGAAAATTAGGTGGCCATTTGGGAACTGAGTGAACTTTTGAACCAGAGGAACAGAGAAAAAGAAATATTAAAAGGAAAGACAGACTTAGAATGCACACAGAGACATGGGGGTTTGACCTTTTCAGTACCTAGAAAATTACATTAGCATTATGAAAAATACATATCATGTTTAGAGTTTATAATCCATCAAAGTTTAGATACTTTGTTAGTGCCTACCATAAGGTAAAAGTCAAAAGGACAACATAACAATCAGATTTGACAAAAGGCCTTTAGGTGACCTGTGCTAATTTAGTTATCCCATACTTATTGTTAAATGGATTATCTCTCTTGTAATTAATACACCATTAGACAAAGGTCACACAAAAACTACAGGATTTTACAATGACTGTAATGTACACGTAATACACTAATTCTTTATCTGTTACCAAGTGGGTGTCTTCACAAATTATATTTTGACAGTAACACTGCAAAGTCAACTAGTGACACTTTCCGAAGTCATACAAACCTTGCAGTCAGTCTTAACTCCAGCATATAAAGGTAAATGCCTGTTTTGTTTGGGTTTTTTCAGCAGAAAATGTACATAAAAGGTTTTACATAAAAATATGAATGGACTCAAATATAAATAAAGAACACCTCAATTTGCTTACCTATAGTTAGGCCCCTCTGTTAATGCCGAGAGCCTTGATCTTACACAAATAGGTTTTACACCTGCACAGAGCCCTGCTGAACTAAACTGCTAACCATGTAAGATCAAACATCTACCTTACAGATCCAGCTTCTTGAGTAGGATTTAAATATTGAACGTTAACAGACCGCTAAAAAACCCAAAAATACAGTATTAAGCTTCAACAAACCCATTCATGCCTATGAGAACTGAAACAAATGGCACCTCCAAGGATCAAGCCACCTCTTAAAAGATTCTCCCAATGTACATTTTCATACATAGTCTAGGTGGCTAGACTTTAATGATGGACTACATACGTTAAAATCAAAATGGTCTTAGAATGACACACTGGACATTCAAAGGGAAAAACAGAAAGACTCCTCCAACAAATGAAAGTATTTACAGACCAAAATCTACCACCTTTTCTCAACTTTTCCTCGTGCTACACTCCCACTATATAATTAAAGAGCATTTATCATAAAATGTAGCAACATCAGCGAGATAAAATCACCTTAAATATGACAGAATTGTAGCCCTATATTTCTACCTAAACTGGAATGAATTAGCCAAGATATTGTTGGGCAGCTATTATATCTACTTTCATAATTATAACTTCCAAAATAGGCTAAAAATTAATCACCCAACTGTACAAACTCATACGGTATTTCATATACTCTTGCATCAGCATTCTTCAGCCATTCATTATTTAGGTTTATGAACATTATCACTTTTTCTTGATTAACTGTTTTGAAACAAATCTATAATCATATCTCCTATTAAACAGCCATACAATTTTGTCACATACCCTTTATGCAATCAGTACCATGTTATTAAGTTACAATTAGAAATAATGTTAAGATTATGTTTGTAAGCAAAAATAAATACATGGAAAGCTGCATTCATCTGTAGTTTGGAAAATTAGCTTGGGTTTTCTAAAAGCTATATTCAATTTGACTGATAATTACATTTCAACGAGAAAGCAAAAAGGCTTGGTTTTATTTTTTCAATAGAAGGTCACATTGCCCAAATGCAACAAGCTCAATATAAAAAAAAAAGTGTGATTATTATTGTTAGACATTTTACAGAGTTCTGGATATAAAAAAAAATTGCATTATTCTGAATCAGTGGTTAGAAGGTTTATCACTTATGCATGTACTTGACTTATCCCTGTTCTGCAATAGACATAATTTTATACCTCATAAAAGCAATTTATGTTTCCAAAGGGAATAATCTGGATAACATAAAATGTGGAGTGCTATGTTGCAGGAAGCATATTTTCATTCAGCGATTGTATTTCGAGATGGAGCTGCACAGTTTGATCATCATATCATGTCAGAAAACATCATTCACTAGTAAGTCTATCTAACTTCTACTGCCACAAATTAATATACATCGTTAATTTATCTGTACATCTACTTAATTTATTGCCATATATTATCCATAGAAGGTATTTATATTATGTATACAATAAATGAATCTCAAAAATATGGACACTATGCTAAAGCAAGCTTGTTAACTGTTGAAATATTCAATTGTTCATGTCCTCAGAACAGTCGCATTTAGCATTAAATTTAATGAACACAAAATAAAACAACATGGAAAACAGCTATGGAGCCTTTTATTTTTTTTTAATGCAAACCCAAATTTAAAATTTATATAATGAAAACATTCTACAAAAGACTGTCTTAATGGAAGGAAACATTGTAGAAATAATTAATTTAATATTTTATGAACCTATTCTGCATGGAGTTTGCAGAAAAATATCAATCACATAAACTGCTTCATTATTTATTAGATAAATAATACAGTATGCCATTAAGTAGCACAATAAAATTAAGCAAGAATCTGATAATGTTGAATTAACAAACAATTTGTTACTACAAATATTCACACTTTTTTAGCCACTGATCTATCTTTAAAAACATATGCATCTACAGAAGATGCTGTTATGAAAAAACAGGAGTTTAATAAAAAAAAAACAAAAAACATGTACATTTGAGACAGCTTCACTATGCTCTAGGACCACTAGAGAGAGCTCTTCCGTTCCTTTAAAGGTTCTTGTAAAGGTAAGAAAACTGTCCAGCTGTGATGCTTATCTGTTTATCTGATTTCCAACATTAACACTCGCATCATGAGGATCCGATTACAGGAGTTTGTAGCAAACTGGAAAATCTAGTACGTTCTAAGGTAAACAGCGTCACATACCATCAGAAGGTGCTTCATCCTCTTTATCATATCGGTCAGATGCTACTGAGACACTATCAGGAGGCGAAGAAAAAGAGCCCTCAGACTCTTCCTCATCTTCCAATTCTGTAAAAGTCAAAACCACATTGCTAGTTAAAATAGTCTACCATACAAACACAGACAGAATCCAAAGACAAATATTTCCCTTAGTAACGAGGATACCAATTCCTGTCTGAAATGGAAAAAAATCCCATTTCTCACGGACTCTGGTAACATGCACCTTGTACGTCCAAGCACAGCTGTGAGCGCTGCTGTTCTAGAGCTACCCTCTAACCGGCCGCGTACATGTGGCTGCAGTGGTTTCCCTACACGCTGCCATACAACGAACCCATTCCCAGCGCCGCACAGCTGACAGCTGCTCACACCCGGGGGGAAAAGAAACACCCACCACAGCAAAGAAGTGGGCAAGGGAAAACACTGGCAGGAGGAGAAAGGAGCAGTGCCAAGCTTGGAAGTTCTGCCTGTCGGAGTGCAGGAAGGAGCTGCCGCAACTTCCCTCCCCGGAACTGCCAAACTACTTTTGGCAGCAGTTTGTCGCCCTCTGCCCACTTTCGCTTTTCTTTACCATAATTAGGTGTTACTCTGCAAATGTTGTATGTGTATTCCTCCCATGAAACTAAAAATGGAATAGCTTTCTGACAGCACCCAGTCTGAACCTGTGGCTTAGTGCAGCACTCTGTTGATGAGTTTCTTACAGAGCTGAGCGCCTTACTACAATATATACAAAATCTACATTATTAGCTAACCTACGCACTACGCTGATCAGAGCACATTAAGTGTGAAGGTGTGGAAAAGGTAAAGTGAAATCAGTATAGTCGAGGCTTTCATTTAATTAGACAAAATTTAACATCTGAGGAAGACATTAACTCCTCCCAAAACTATCTTTTCTGAGATTTTTTTTTAATACCATGTAGGCGAAGAAGAGGTGGAAAAATAACATAAACTACTTTGTTCCTTTAAAAAAAAAAATCTATTCTCAGTGAAGGAGGAAAATCCAATAATTAAATATGATAAAAATCACCACACCAAAATCATAAAGCTGATGCTCCAACAGACCAAATGACCCTCAATTTTCTTAAAAAGCTTATAAAGCTAAATTGCTCAAGCATTGCCTTTTGGTATAGTCACATGCAGAAAGCTTTGCAGAGACCTCCAGACATGCTTCTCTATTCATGCGTTAGAGCACCGTATCGGATAACTAATTTCTCAGAATCCAAAATAAACCCCACGCACAGGGAAAATATTCTTCTCCACACACATATGAATAACATTCATCAGTAGGACTGTCTATCTATGGCTGAGAGTTTTACCCCTTTGCTTCCCATTTAATAATGGCAAATCACGGAAAATTCAGACTCCGTGCCCAAAAAGCACCATAGGTGTTTGCAATGAACAGCAAGTTTTCTATGCAGATAAGACAACAAAGCCTGATTTTTTACTTCAGTGGAGTTCTTTTACATCCCGAGATTGCTGAATACCAAATTGGTTTTCCCTTTAATTTGGTGTGCTTTTCTTGGGAAAGCTTCCTTTCAAGCTCCCATGCCATGTAACAACTGCTTTGAATCTGAGCCTGAATCCAATCTATTTTTGACACGGCTATCTTCCAGTAGCACTCCAGCCATCGTGTTAATCTGATCAAAATATTTGTATTTCATCACACCTGTCAAACCAATCAAAAGTAAATCATCCCTCTCCACAACTTACCTCTTCCTCCAAACGGAAAACCAGAGAGCAGATAGCACATGAACAGAAAATATTATGCCATATTTACAACCTGCATGATGATCTTTCACACTTACGTGCCAAAGATGAGTTGCCTGTCTGTCTCTATATATATCTTTATCAGATGAAAGACTCCATATAAAAAGAACAGACATGATATTCACAACCTATACAGTATCAAAAGTTGTTCCACTCTTTTCCTGTCCTAAACTTTTGCTAGTACTGGAATGCACAGAATATATGTATATATAAAGCCCCACCTCCAATGCCCTGGTTGTCAGTCAAAAATGTTCTCTTATCAGCTATGCATAAATGTACTATCATTTAACCTTCATGAAGGTGCCAGCATAAATTTAAAATATTAGGTTGTACTTCGAGGAAAACATTTATACAAACACTACACTCCAGCACTCTAAATTCATGGGCTGAATAGTACAAGTAAACCTAAGTATATCTAAATGAGTAGCACTTACGCATGAAAATAGGCGAGTATACACACAGTAAGAACATCTCCAGAGAATTTTGCCCCACTCAGCTATACCTAATCTCTTTCAGAAAGTTGTGATTCCTTATGTAAGTTTGCATAGCTGCACTGTTACCCTGCTCTTCCATTAAGTCACAATACTACCATTTTCTAATTATGCTAAGGATTTCAAATTCAGTAAACCTTTGTGCTTTGCATTCATATAAAAGCCAGATGTTCTAGAAACAAGGGACTTTTTAATACGTACATATTTAGGGCACACTATGTACATATTCTAGATATATACTGTATTTGAAACAACAAAAAACAAGGGCCCACCACATGTAAATTTACAATAAAACAAGTACCTGTCCTAAGTCTACAATATCAAAGTTCAAAATACTCCTTAAAAAAAAAAAAATTGTTGAGGTATTATGAAGAAAGAAGTTACAAGCTCAGTGCTTTTAGAGAGTTTATAGACTTCAAAGCATTCTCTAGATGTCAAACCCCAAATAAAGACTCGAAGACTTCCATGGGAAAAATCTCACTGAGAAAGACAATCAGAACAAATCTACAGATTCCATGTCATACAATGCTATGTTTAGGTACCCACGCTTTTTTTATGTAAAAAATGTGGAAATAGGTCACAGACACTAAATACAGCTACAAGCAACCTGTAGCCCTGCAGGGCTAGTTTAAATTAAAAACCTTCCATTTTTTATTTTAGATTAAATACATTTATTTGTAAATTTGTATTATACTCTGAAATGCAATCCTTAATCATCTAATTTGTATAGAAGAACTGCAGGCATTTTGACAGGAGAACTGACTCAACGTGCTCTGGAGCTTTTACAGGCAACATTTCACAACATTTTTATGTGTTCATATAAAAGAAAGACTACAGGCTAGTATCAGCCTCAGGTTTTTGCCTCCTAATTCTGGCAGGGTTAAAAGACATCTTAGGAGTATATGCTGTTAATCTATAAGGATATCGCTCCTGACAGTTCATAGAGAGGCTTCCTGTTGATTCTGTGGGGTCTCCTGCCTTCCCACGCAGAGTAATCTCTGCCCTTTCTCTGCTTCACATGCTCCTCCATCAAGGTGTTGCACTGCAGTTTGTACTCCACCTACTGAGGAAGACTAGATAGAATTGCATTTGAAGCTATATGTGTTACTCCTTGAACAGTCAGAGGAGTCAGTGTTGAGCAGCACAAGCCACTACTCCTCTCTTCAGGTGTCAAGTACCTAAAAATACACCCAAAAAGCATCAATAAATTAAAGAAAAGCATTCAACTTGCATTTATGTAATAGAAAACCGAACTACAAAGCAACAATGGGCATCAGGTAAATGTATCCAATACAATTTGCAGGCATAATTGAAAGCATTACTGGCTAATCAGACATCTAAAAGCAAAGCATGCTCAAACAAAATGTCTATAGACTCATTAGTTGGCAGCCATTCCATTACAATCACACATAATGTCAGTAGTGCCTTGAACCTGTGCCAATGACAACAGCATAAATTTTGCATCTCATTTCTGTGGTCATAAAATTAATGATCAGTTTAAAAATACTTCTTTGCAAAAGTTATTGCACCAAGAAATGACATGAATGTGTCCCTGTTATGTAGTCACAAGCACAATTAAGGAGTTGATGCTCATTAATATAGTTTCTTGTTTCCCTAGAATACCATATGATTTATCTGGAAGTTGAAAAAGAAGTTTAATTAACAGTAGACAGTTAACAGTTACAACAATAACAAAAATACGTGAATGAACTGACCCTATTCTCCAGTTTTTGCAATTTAAACTAACCTCTTATAGGTTTGATAGCAGAATCAATATTTTATGTTATCTGTCAAAAAAACATACAATGTCTTTCCTTATTAAATGCTACCTTTTCCATTACAGCTTGTTTATTGATTTAGGAAATACTGCATACCGAAGGGTAAGTGTACCACATTGGGACTGAAGCATAAAGGACAAACTCTCCTCATTGTAACAAGAGCTGCACTTCAGTGCCTACCCCCTATTCTGAAGATTTCCAACAGATTTAGTTGGTACAAGCTGAATATAATGAACAGGACCATTACTTTATAAGAACCCAGTTTTAAAAAAAAAAAAAAAAAAAAAGAAAAAGAAAAAATTTTCCCCAGGAATTCAATTTATTGTACAATACTGTGATTATAGAAATGAACGCCTAAGCAGATACTGCTTCACCCACTACATCTAACAAGGAGCAAGCAAGATGTTTCAGTCAATGCCTCCCAAAGAGACTTGCTAACCTAGGGTCCCCAGATCACTAAACACTTTTATTTTATTTCTAAAAGAGTCTAGACAGAGTGATGCATTAAAATTGCTCAGGTCTAAGCAAAACAAAATAACTCACAAAAATAAAATGACATGCAGGTCAAAACACCCTGCTTCTTGCCATTTTGGGAGGTCCCAAGTCACAGCAGGTTGAAATCGCTTCCTCCTGTCCAATCTCTGCTCTGCTAAGAACCCACCAAAGAACTGGATGAAGCTCATAAATGTAAGGTCCTCACTACACAGTTTTTCACAAAAATAATTAGACAAAGTTGCTTTCAAGCGGTCACAGGTATACTTTAGCCTTCGGATAGCTGCAGCCAATTTTTTAAGAAGATACTACCGACCCAATCCACCAGTCACCTTGCAAGACTGGATTCTTCCGAAAGCCGCTTTCTTGACATATGCTTTGCCATGCAATCTGCTCAGACACACTCGTTCCTGAAGAGTCATCCAGAGTCTCATATTAACATGATGATTTTTAATGGCTTGTTTTGTAAAGGTCAAGTAGGAATTCTTTAGCAGCTATTTGTAACAACAATACTGAAACAGCATTAGGTTTGTAAGCAAATACGCTTCAAGCAAGAAAAGCAACACAACTTCTACTTCCTGAGCTGCCTCTCATTCTGATGATGCACAGCAGGATAAGAGCATTTTGTGCTGCGCTGGTGGCTGTGTCTTGTGCTGCTTGAAATCGCACTTGGCATGGACACTTCAGAGATTAACAGCTGTGTGTAGCTGAAAGGGACAACACAGTGACTCGCCTACCATGAAACCCTCCAGACTTCCAGGATAGAGTGCTATTTGGCACTCTCTTAATGTATCTGATGGTCTCTCCAGAAACATGTCATGATGATCCTCAAAGGACTGCGTAACAACTAAGCCATATCTTTCCCATTTATGGTTAAATACTAACGATGTATTTATGCTCCTGACTGAAAGCTCAAGTATGTTAAAATATAGAACTCGCATTCTCTGATGACCACAAGCTATTGCCTCTCTTCTCAAGTCCAAAAAGACTCCTACCTGCTGCCATTTCCTAAAAAACAGAGTGTGCAGAGACAAAAAGGCAGTATCACTTCCACACACACAAAAAAAAAAAANCGTTCCCACACACAAAAAAAAAAAAAAAAAAAAAACCAAAAAAAACACCACACAAAAAACCCAAAGCCTTTGCATGTAGTGCTACTCTATCAGCTTGACTATTTCCAGGAAGCAGGTGCCTCAAGCTTCAGACACTCACTGGTCTGCCAAGAGCCAAAGAGGAACCTGAGTCATTTAAAGGTTTCCTACAGGTGCCCCTAATAATTACATAGAGAAGAACACCTTGCTCTAGAGACACAGGTTTATCTTCTATGAAAATTAAAGTGAACCTTCATCAGGTTTTATCAGACTCAAAAGTGGTAGTTCAGCCAATGCCAAATCATACTTTTCTGCATAAATAGTGCCAAAGTCATGTGCTGTGGATCAGATATAAGGTGCACTGAGTGCTTTATGGGGAACTTGTTCTGCAAATTCCCATATTATGACTTGATTTGGCTAGTACTTTTGGTGTCCCACTTGCAACACTGAGCCAAAAATCTTTTGTGAAAAGTGATCAAAAATATATATTTTACCAAAATAAATCCAAAGAACAGATGGCAAGTAAGCTTCAAAGACAAATACAGTTTCTAGGGCTTACGGTGCTTCTGCCAAGTTTAGCACTATTTTTAGCATAAATTGAAAACAAGGTTCTTTTAACTAAACATTTTGGCAGCCATGGTATTGATTCAATTAATCTCAAAACAGAGAAATGCCAAAAACTGTATTAACTCAGAATCTTTGACAAAGTCCAGACTTTTACATACTTAAAAGAATACTCGTCTTACAAAAAATGAATCCAATTTGCATGAAAATTATCTCAGTTTTCAAGTTCCTTCCCAATTCTAAGATCTAGAATAAAGTCACCTTGAGTGTGACTATGGCTTTTTGATTTTTTTTTAAACTGCTGAAACAAAGAGTCAAATATTTCAAATGAAAAGAAAAAAAAAAAAGCAACAGTGTCTAAGAGAAAAAGACATTTCTACTGAATTCCTTAATTTAAGAATTAAATTAAAATAATAAACATTTAATAACGTAACTCAATAAATAAAAATAAATTTTGTGGAAAGATTAGTAGTTTGGATATTAATATAGTTATACATTTTTTGTCATAAGAACTACATGTACTTTCTTTGTTTGTAAATCAACATTACACTTAACTGTAAAAGTCAGTGTAAAATCAGACAACACACCACACATGAGAATTAAATATTTTCCTGTACAATGAATTTTGCATCTTGAATTTTCACATGTACCCACTTCCCCTAAAAAGCTTCATTTTTTCAGTGTGTAGACACAAAAGATGCTTTTGCTGACCTGACAGACAACATAAGAAGGCTTATTTTTAAGAGGATGCAAGAAAGTCCTCAAGTTCATCAGTCTGGTTGCAAAGAAGTATGTATGCACTTTCTCAAAGTTGAGAGATATGCACATGGATGATTTTGGTTTTAAGGAGTCTGGTTCTACTTGTGCACATGCCCTTCAATAGTTTTTTATTCTTATTTTAAATCTCTTTGCCTTATCTTTATGGAAGGTAAGGTTCTGTATGCTAGTGTCCAAAGCCCATACAACAAGAGCTCACGTACAGTACCTTGGTCAAACTAACTACATGCAAAGCCAGTGGAACTTCAAGAGCATGCAGTGATGAGAGACAGTGGAGTGACAAGCCAATGCCCACAAAGCATACTTGTGGAACAACTCACAAGCTGAAGAAGCTGCTGTTTGAGAGACCAGCGTCAAGTTTCATTATGTTATACAGGAAATACATGAATTTTGAAAGTGTTAGTCCATTTCTTTCAGCCTCCAAAAGATTCTTCTGGATGCCTCTGGAAGGATGACAGGTCACAACTCACAAGATTCTTGAAATATGTATGATAATTACTATACCATGGCACATAACGTGAATCATTCTTCACCTCTCCTTTCAGCTACAACAAAGATTATTTTATTTGCATTTTTAAAAAAAATGGAGTAACAGCTACCACAAAACAAGGAAGAGCAAATATCAAGTTTAAATGTGCACAGTAGTTTTCATTCTTCCTAGTTTGCTTCAGTGCAGTTTCCACATTTCTGCCTCCACCCCTCCTTTTTTCCTAAAAGATACTGTTCTTTTTCACCTTATATTTTGGGATATTCCTTCTTTGGAGGGGGGAGGAACAGGAAAACAGCTGACAATCACTGCCCCTCAGTTTTTAATTTTTTCTCAAATTTTCCATTTTTCAAATGTCTAGGTGTGCACAGAGGTATGAATGGGCAAAAAAGTTGACCTCACTTAGCTGCTGCCACTGCTTTGTTATACTAGTAGCTGGCCCAGAATCTGAACGCTTACCTCCATGTGGGTCCTTTGTTCTACACCTACACAAGTCACGCCTAATTTGTACAGGCCTAAAGTAAGAATGACACAACCAAATAAAGTTTAGCACACACTTCTTGAACTCTTGAAATTATACCAACCACCCATACCACTGAACCACATTCCCTCGAATATTTTTCAAAAAAGGGCAGTCTCCCATTTCTCGTGAATTTTTCATATTCATGCATGTAAACACACATGAATTTGGAGAAATTTATCCTCGCTTGCAGAAAACAATGGTACAACTTTAGAGCCCTCTCGTTTTATTAATAAATCCTGAAAGAAAACTAAAGTGTCAGCATTCGCAAGCTTCACCATCTGTACATAGTTCTATCAGAACCAGAGAGACACATCATGAAACTTAAAGCACAAAGCAATATATCCTTCTTAAGAAGCAAACTCTAATAAAAAGAATAAGACAATACAATTCTCACAAAAATCAGAGCAAGTGATAGGGTAACAATTACAGGCTATATCAATTAAATCATCCATTTTACTGGAGCTAATGAAATCTCATCTTTATTAATCATTTGTTGAATCAGAAAAGAAACTCTGAATCAAACTGCCAATGAAGAAAGTAAATAGACTAGAATATTCCTGACCTTCAAAAAAAAGGAAACCAGTAAATGTAACCTCTGTTCTTTCTAGACAACTCTCATGTTTATTAGAGTCGTAGCCTCATAAAGTTATTAAGTCTTCAAAGACATGCTCTCCAGAAAGTCAGATGCATTTGCAATGAAACAACCATCCCACTTAATTTCATGTTAGTCATTTTCTTAATAAAATAACATTTGACTTTTCCACCCTTAATCCTGTTGGACAGTGAGGAGAGGAGGGAAACCACATTTTAATCAGTAAGGGTGCTAAAGTGCAACATAAAAATATAGCAACTTATTTTAATACAACTTTTAAAGAATCACACAGTTTAAGTTAACAAAATCTTGGCACTCTTTGGGAAGTTTCAAGTTGCATTTTCTCTTTCAGTTGAACTGTTGTAGCTATGTAACTTGACTTAAACAGGGATAAGAAATGTATGAACGACTTACGTATTTTCACTTTATCAGGAGGCACACTGTAGCCTACACATTTGAACCTCCTTGTCCAGAAACAGACAGTTCTTCAACCACTGCAAAAAGTGAAGCTTTGCATAGGCTTTTTTGACCTCGCACTGTGACCCTCATACCAGCATCCACAGGCTATAGGTCATGACCTCAAGAATTAGCATCATGGAAATAAGAGCCCTTCCAGGTTTAGTTACAGAACAGAACACTGTAGCAACAAACTCCTCGGCCTTTCCTGAACTGAACTCTGCAGCTTTGTTTTAACTCCACTAGAAGACAATAGATAACCCACACTTCAGCTTTCATTACTTGCACACTAAATCGTCCAACTAAAGGTCTGAGCTCTCGCTGCACTATGAAAACATTCACTCAGTGCGGATCGAAAACCAATATCATATTGCCACTACATGATCCTATTAAAAGGTTAAAGAAACATCACTGTGGAATTGAAGACTTTTGCAAGGTTAAGAAAAAAGGCTGAAATAAGGTATCCCTACTAAAATTTTATCTTCTAAGCAGGCCGCTTTGCGTATGCTTCCTCTGGGAAGCAAAAAACAAACAAACAAAAACCAACCGAACAACCTGCATTACATTGTCTTTTGCTAATTAATCCAGACATAACAAGCTCCATTCATATTAAATTCTGAACTATATTTCTAAACTAATCTCTTCATCAGTAAGCGTTCTCAGATGTGTTTAATGAGGGAAATGGGACCTAGCTTTGAGCAATGGGTTAGCAAGTACTTTGCAACTGGGAAGTTTTTTCCTACTTTCCTCAGCAGGGGGAGCCAGCCCCCTCGGCCTCAAGAGGCAGCCCGGGCACAGCTGAGCACTGCAACCTCGAGCATCTTCTGTTTATCCAACTGAGAGCCTGTCAGTGGGCAAAAATACACCAGAGCAGGGGAGGGGGGGAAAATGCAAAAATGCATGAGATTTACCTTTATCCTGGAATTCTTGAGGATAACTGCAGAAAGAAGAAGAAACAACATAAAGCAATGTGTACTTGCAAATCCACCGTACTAGAACATAGCATAAAACAATTACTAGTTTTCAACATGTTTTGTAGTTACAACTTAGCGCTGCAAGTTTTCCTTAGTAATTTTTAAGTCTTTATTTTTGGCTAAAATATTTACACAGTTTCTCTTTTGCCTTTGCAGTTGAGAGAATCCCCAGTTACTTCAAAGACGACCTGAACAAAACCAAACTCAGATAGAGCAGTCTTTCCTAGGAATATACATCTACTCAGATATTTTAAGGTGTAAACATACAAAAGCATCTTTAATTTTAGTAAGCCTTCTAAATGTTAATATATTTCAAAAAGTTTTCTGCACAACTAAAAGCCATGAAGCGTACTTTAAAAATAACACAGTAGGTCAGCAGTAAAAAAGTAGTGGTTTTAGTTGCAGTAATCTATCAAATCCAAATGAAAAATTATCAAGAAATTAAAAAGTTAATGCACACCTACATAAAAAAAAATTCCAAATAAGAACATCTCAACTTATTTAATGCCTAAAAAAAAAAATTCTATCATCCCAGATGGAAAAATACTGTTTCTTCAGAGCTAAATCTTGATATTTCAGAAACAAAAATAACCATAGCATACAGTTTGATGTATAAAGATAAATAATCAGGACAGAGTTATGTAAAATGGCATCTCAAATCCATGGATGCTTCTTATGTGAAAAGAAGAGGACGTCACCAGAAATAACTGGCAAATAAAATGCAGCTGCCAAGACCATCTTTAAGGACAACAAGCAGTAGTGCGTGTATCAGGCTAGTCAGTAAGGAGATGCTTACAAGTAATGAGCAGGAGAGAAAGGAAGAGTCTAGGGATGAGAAACTGAGAAATGCAAACAGAGATAAAAGGCCAGATCTAAGAAATCCTGCATAGCAAGTAGCAGTAATAGTTAGGCACAGCCCGATATGTGGGATTTGAAAAATCAAAGACTACTACAAAGTGTGTATATTTTGTAGCCTGCATGAAAAGCAAAACGCTGTTAACAGTGAATAATATTACAGGAGATGAGGAAGGAATTAGAAATTAAAATAAGGCATGAAATCATGGGGTCATATAAATGAATAGCAAAGGATTCCGTGTCAAATGTGCTCATAACTGCAGGTTCCCTCCTTTGATATTTCATCATCCAAAAAAACACAGTTGAGTCATAAGACTGAAGAAAAAAGTGTCTGCAAGTCATCAGTACAGTCCCACTTAATTCAATAAACCAGAAGGGAAAGCACAAAAAACGAAAGAAAATCCTGCTTCATAAAAAAAAAAAAAAAAGTAGTTCCCTAAGTATTTACAGCCCAAATCAAAGGCACACAAATCTTCAATTACAAGTTTTGGGACACAACTCATGTCTTCCCATAGTTAGTGTGATACAAAGAATGATGCCTTCGCCAGATGATTGTGCTGTCTTTGAAATTGTAAACAAGTTGCCACAGAGGCAGGAGCATGTCATCAAAGTAAAGGTTAGGAGATATCCATCGGGAGCGATCAGTAGAAAAACACTTTGGAAACAACAATGGGAAAAGAACAGCAAGTAACAGATAATATCCTAGTTGATTAGAGTTGTAAGAAAAGAGATTTTGTAAAGAAAATTTTGTAGCACAAATAAAACTACAGTCAAATCTCTTTTCTTTGACACAACTGTTAAAACACAATAGAACAGTCTCAAATCATACCTGATAGGTAAGGAAAAAAAAAAAAAAAAAAAAACAAACAAAAACACACAGCCCTCTGCTTGGTCTATCATAGTACTTCACTATTTTACCACTGCTGAAACAAACTTACGATGTATAAATAGTTGCCAGTTATGTTTCAATTTTCTATTACAGACAGAGCTAAACAACAGAAAATACAGTAAAGAAAAGTCAGCATTGAATTGTGCTGGTTTACACCAGCTGAGTATGGCAACAGGAAGCTCATTCACATTCTCAATGCATTATATTTCTTGTATTTTAATGAATCTTACCAAAGCAGGGGCGAAGGCAAGCTCTACCTGACCAGCTTGCAATCAGGGTTCAGAATATTACAGAAATTCAAATGGGACAAATCCTTATGTTCCCATTTCTTACTAAATTCTAGCAGCTTTGAGAAAGATACAAATACTTGAACACATGCAGACTATTTGACAAAATCAGGATCTAGACAGATTTTTAGTTGTTAATATTGTTAATGGTCATTAGAAGATCATAAAAACTTAAGTTATCAGTAAGTGAGTTTATAACATATTAAAGCCATGAAGCTCACTTACCTTGCCTTAACATCTTTTATCTTCTTAAGAAGAACTTCCCTTTTTTCTTTTGCTTTCTTGGATAGATTTTCTCCTTTTAGCGTTTGGGAAATAAATGTGTCAACATCTAAATAAAGAAGAAAAAAAAAAGTACACCTCAAAAAAAAGACAAATACTGCTGTAATGAGTTTATCCTGATAGTACTGTGAAGAAACTAAGAAAATTATTTTCAGGCTTACACACAGCATCATTAACAGACATTTCAGATTCTAAATGGGATACACTTGTTCTCTGATCTACTTATGCTTAGCACAGCACATCCTATGGTGACATTTGATTCTTGCTCACTTAATTATGCCACATAAGTCCTAATAAATTGCAGTACTATAACAATTACTTTCCATCACCTAAAGTAAGGGATAAAGCTAAAACACAGAAATAGCCTTTATGCATGTATTACTGCCATGTTGTTTCAGAAGTTCAAGTTACAAAAATGGTCGAGTAATCCATTATTTCAGCAGTAACACCTATCCAGCTACTAATATAGGTCACTTACTGGTTACAGTATTTTCAAGTGTTCTCACATCGTCTGGGAACTCCCTACCTGACTAAACGTTCATATCCAAAGTCTTAATCCTGCAAACAATTAAGTAGGCACAATAACTGTATCGAAGGAGTCAAGCCCAAGCGTGCACTTGAAGTTAAGAATATCTGCACTTGTAGAACCACAAACTAAAGCTCTAGCCCGCACTGTAATTTTTAATCCATATATATAGAGAAGAATCCATTCAATACAGAGAAGATACATTTATATAGTGATGTAGAATCAAAGCATTCCATAAAAGTTACCATGCTTCCTTGTAATATAGTAGATATCCACTCCATAGGATAAAAACAATGCAGTGACTGAGAATTTGTGAGAGCGTAACTCTTCCAGTAGTACATTTTCTTGGTTAACAAAAATAATTACCAAAACTAACTGTAAAAGTTTCTTATAGTTACCAATCAACATACAATCATCCCAAAAACTGCAAAGTAAAAATACGACCAAAAAATCCCGCTTGTTACCTCAAATTTCTCAGCTGTATGGATAACAACTGTTCAGCGAATAAGGGAAAGCATATGTGAGTAACACTCAAATGTTTGCACACAAAAGTTTGCATTTTAAAACATTAACTGAATATTTACTGCAGATTTCCTAACGGAAAGTCTTAACTGCCTGCTTTTTTCTTTAGAAAGCAGAAGTTCAACAGAAACATGACCCACTTTATATTACAGGCTGCAAGAAAACAAATTAAGTCAAAAGTTACTCTTTGAGAACACTACCATAGCTATTAAAAAAGATTTCATTCTTTATAAATAATTTACCAGATTATTATTTAGATGTTTAGATTGGCTTGCTGTCATCACAAAATGTGGCAAAAATCTTCATTTCGTAAAGTGTTTTAGAGTTATGAAGAATTATATTGATCCCTCTCCCCATAAGAGAGAGAATCCTCCCCACCACATTTTCCAAAGTAGTCCTGAAGGGTGGGGACCCACGCTCAGTTCTATGGCATTCCTTCTTAAAAAAGGACAGAAGGAAAGGCACTTAACGTGTATTAATGAATCCTCCAGGCACACCCCCAACAGCCTCTACACCATACACCGAGCATCCCGGGAAACATTTTGTCCTAACCCACAGAAAATTTATACATCTTCATAAATTTTAACGATTGCAATTTCCGATCAAGCGGGCAAATGAGGATCCACATGTACCCAAGACATTGATCATCCACAAAACCCCCTTATGTCAAAAGACCAAATACTTTTGCTACTGAGGGCAAAAAACAAAACTGCCAACAGTTCTTCCCTCAATGAAACCCAACAGGATTTTCCAGTACAGACCAACCTTTCACTCTGGGAGGCACATGCCGATTAAATATTTGTTCCTTCATACTCTTGCATATTTATTTCAAAAATTAGATAGCAGCTTCAAAGCTCTACCTAGGCAGCAGTATGGGAAAGCTTAGAGGAATTAGTCACATTTATAAATAAGGAGTGATGCTTGCTGCTTGCACAGTAATCTTTGGACACTAATTAATCACAGAACTTTGCCTCAGCAGTCTTTATTTAAACTCAGCAGGTTTCTTTACTTCTTGGAAAAGCTCAAAAACAGCTGAGAACTTAGTCGTCTCTAGTTTTGACTGACTCTCAAAGCTTTTTTTCAAACACAAATGTTGAGATAACTTGGTTTCTTTTCCCCACATACCCCTTAATTGTGTTATTAGAAGAAAGAATTACCACTGCTGGCTTAGAATACACTGTAGATAGGAAAAATTGAGGATTAACTACAGTGTTGACACAATCTTTTAATTTCTGGAAAAGCTTGGACTTCAAAAGCAGAAATAATGCGGAATTTTCACCACAGAGGTACAGGGCTGAAGGAGATGCTCCAGCTCTTCTCAGTAGAAGTAGGTAAGGAGATGGAGGGCTGGGGCAGCGAGGAAGGAGAGAGACAGAAAGAGAGCAAGCATGCAAAAGCTCCTGATAAGTTTCTTGTTTCTAAACAGCAGCAGCAGTTACAGAGAAGACATCCCTGGGATGGCTCTCCTCTCCTGTGAGACTGTAAAACAAGTCCTGTGAGCTTAGGTAGTCACAAACAGAATGCACTGTTCACATCACGGAATACTATTACTTCCATATGTCCAGGCAAAGCATATAGCTTGATTCATCACAACGCCGAAGTATGAAGACAGACCTGATGTACACATGATCTTCAACAGGATGCTAAAGAAGCAATATGCTTGGAAAATGACATGTTGCTGTATCACAGATTTTCTTATCTACTCACAGTTACACAGAATGTTATATATCTTGCTCAAGTCACCTTCTGATCTAGTGTTGTAAATCCATTCAGGATGCATGAGATGCACATGAGATTAGTAACTTATACTAAGCTCCTCTAGACAAGAAGCAAGACAGTTATCTACGTTATGATCATCTCTTCACTACCCGTACTTCCACCCTGTGGAAGAGTACAGAAGGAGCAATCCCTGCTGTTACAGAGAGCTTCATCGCTGGCTTAACATAAGGGAACATTCATGCAATTGCTCTGACATTCCTCAAAGTGATTAACCTCAGAATGAGAACAGAACTCAGGACTTCAGTATGACAGATGCAAGTCTCATACAGTGAGCTTCAGACAGACGCAGCAAAATTTACCCATTTCTCACCACTATTCTTGTCACTTACTTGTTCTTCCTTCTCCAGGATGATCCAAAACTTGATCTCTCCTCTGCTAGTTTAATGCTATACAGAAAAGGGAAGCATAAGCTACTATTCACAAGTACTTCAGTGTAGCTATGTTTCTTTCATGCTTCAGTAGCAGTTGGTCCATTGAGGAATTTAAAAAGTAATAAAAGATAAACTCCGAAAAGAAGACATCTTTGATTTCCGATTTAAAAGCACTTTTCCTAATCAGTTACCACACAACAAACAAGTTACCTATTTCCATAAATCGTTTCTAACAAACTGAGCAGCTATTTAGTACCACACATTGCAGAAACTCAGCCGCTTCCATTGAAAACACTAGAATTTCAAAGAGAAATAAACTTTGGAAACCTATTCAACACCTCTTAACTTTTTTTAAGCTTGCTCATTAGACTGCCCAACAGCTTGAAGACCCACATTTGTTGTTCTGTTTCTTAAGGCTCGTTATTTTAACTGTCTGAACCATGCCCCAGAGAAATTATTTGCCTCCAGAAATGAATAGCTGCTGAACTGAAAGATCCGATTGATACTATCCACTCACAAATTGCTCTGTCAATACAGGTTACAAACTGACAGAAAAGGGAAGTCGCGCTACAGTCTAGTTCTGTCCACTTCAACCAGCGCACGCAGTTCAAAGCTTAATTGCCATTTCATACAACGATCAAAAGCTGAAAAGCCATTTTCATTGCATTTTCATCTACATTCCTTTCACAAGGAAAAAAGCTATGATTTATTTTGCTTTTCATTGTTAAAACATTTTGTGGCTCTTTCTTACTTCCATGATTATAACCAGACAACACTACAAATTTTTCATCATTTTAAGTCTTTGGGGCTATTTAATGAAGGCTGAAACTATGCAGATGGGCTTTTTCAAGAACGTGGTAAATTTTTAGTCCAAAGCGAGCACTGTATTAAAGAGTGCTAATCATAACAAGTCACAGCATTTTTGTTGTTTACAGAGCTTAATATTGCAATCATAAGTCGCACTTAACAAACAAACATACTTAGGACAAAACTACCTCATTTTTGTGTCGGGGTGGGCCAAACGGACTCTCACAGAGGCACTCAGCCTGTGCCCTGGGTCCTTCTTTCTCCCCTCCTCCAGCAGATAACCAAAACGTCATCTATCACGTTATCAAAAAGTAGTTACTTCTTCATCACCTGATGAGCTCATGCCATTCAAATGACAGAGAACAATTATAAACTGGCAATGAGATAGGCGTGTTTCCACTCACGTGGCAGGGCACGCACGCAGCTTGCTGGCGGTGACCCGAGGAGAATGTGGGCTCCTGTTTCGGGGCCGGACACACATCCAACATATGACAAGGGACACTTGCACGTGGTCACCTGGCGCATGCGCTGCCAGTCACACAAGAAGGGAAGGGCAGGTCAGCAGAACAATTCCTCCAGCCGCCAGCCTTTTCCCATCTCTCTCCTCCACCTCAAGGACTGCGAGTGCCAGAAGCCGGCCGCAAGCCAGAGAATTTGGGAAGGCACGCCAGAGATTTTTGGAAGGTAGCTGCAAGCTAGGCACATTTGCGCACATACGCTGTCCAAAGGTGACCAATATTAAACAAACTGCCACATATCTTTCAGCTTTACATGAGCTGGCATTAGAAAGCAATTAATCTGATTTCAACGTTTTCCTGCCATTCATTAATAGGGAACAGGTCTGAATACAAATTATGAATCAGTATCTGTGACTGCCTGTCCTCTTGAATCAAGAAATACGAGAATTTTGCTTTTGCTCTCCCCCTTCCCTCCCAACTCTATTTAAAAGTCTCTCTCCAGAGTTTGCTAAACTGTCTTTTAAAAAAAAAATATATATATATACTTACACAGAACAGAACACGTGATGTAAAATAAAAGTGACGGACACTCTAAGATGTCTAAAAATATCACATTGATCCAGCCTAACAAGTAGGTGAGCATTCCTTTTAGCACAAAGTTGTCAAAAGCACAGCCTTTAGAAACTGCTGTACCTTAAATCCCCAAAAGCAAGGCTATTTTGCCAGGTTGCCACATATCAAAGTGAGTATCATGACAAACATTGATGCCTAACAGTTTCATTAGTGATTTAGAAAGCAGAAATACACCCAAACTGCTAAGACTCCTGAAATGAAGTAAAGAGATAAGACAACTCTTTTAAGAAGAAAAAGATATATATATAATCAAGGATATCTAATCTGAATATATATCTGATCTCATTGGCTGAGTAGCTGAGCATCCTCTCTCTACATTAAAGAGGTGAGAAAAGACCAAGCTGTAACATATTAAGCCTATCATGAAAAAACCCACACCCGTACAAATCATGATCGAGTTACAAAGTGATTCCAAATGAACTATAATAAAAAATGTTAAGGATTAACCTAAAGATTTACACTGTATGCCACATTATGCTGCATCTATTGTGGTTTGTTGACATATGATTATGAAAGAAACGTAAACCCAGTCAGATGAGAAAGATAGACTCCACGTTAATTGAAAAAGACAAACTAAGTGAATAATGAGTATATAAAAAACAGCCTATGCCATTTTTATCACCCATATATGACATTTACTCTCAAATTTATGGCAGAGACAATTGAACTATGTTTCAAATCATTGGAGGTTATTTCTTACGAGGAATGCCTCTGTGCATTTCTTCACCTCGCTGTTTCTATTCTTATTCCATTACTATTGAAATACATATATATTACCAAAGCTGTAAATACATGTCTACTTAGAAGACGTCTACAATAATCGCCCTGGTTTATCTTGTAAAGATGGATTCTTCAGCAAGAACCAGCATTCATTAAAGCCTTGGAAATGTGAAAATGATACTTTAAAACAAAGAGTAAAGTTTTAAACAACAATGTCCTTTTAAAATTGAACCACCCACTGAAGAAGAGCTACACTGTACCTAGGTGGCTTTTCCTATGACAGGAATGTAAGGAGCAAGTCCAGCAACAGCTGGTACGGAGGTCAAAAAAGTACGGTTAGTTTTCTGGGCATCGGGAATAAATATAAGTACTGTAGTGCCCAAAAATAAAAGGTAAGCAAAATTAAACTCATGGACTGGATCCACCATCTTGTAGTTTTCTTGCCTTGCCTTCTTCCGCATGCTATTTCCAGGACGCAACTAAACAAGTGGGCAAACAATGTTAGTTTGAAGAAAAAATAAGAAGAATCATATTGAAAAAAGGCAATTTGGACAATATGACTAAGCATTTAAACAAACTGAATAATATCTGGGTGGAAATGGTTTCTAGGGCAAGAACATCAGGTTTTGTTTTGTGTTTTTGTTTAGTAGAACAAGGAAAATAGATACTGGGATTGGATATAAGGTTCCATATGAGCTAGAAAACGTTTTATTCCATTTTCATAGCAAAAATCTTTGTGACTTTTAAAATATTAATATAGAAGATTCAAACTGGAAATACTGCAAAGTATGAAAGGAAAACTGAATTTAAAAAAAAGCAACAGGACACTTACTATAGTCGCAGGTGTCATGAAGAGGGAAAAGATATAAATGATACATGTCTAATGATCATGACACCACCAAAAACTTTGAAAAAATAAAGAATTGTTAACTCCTCCAATTAAATCTCCATTACTGAAAAAATTCAAGATTTTTTTTTTTTTTTTCTCCAATCAAGATGGTCCAAGAAACCAGTCTGATTTACGTTACAGGAGAAATAATATACCTTTGGGGAAGAAGCAGCCTCTGAAATCCTTGTCAGCTATGGACAAGCCAAAACTTAGAGTGTGCATCAAAGAATAAGGAAAAATAAAAATGAGCAGGACTCCAACAATCTATGTAACCAGTAACAATCTGACAGCAAAGGAAAAAAAAAAAAACAAACAAAAAAAACAAGTAACATACCACTTTGTCAAACACCCACAAAAAGATCCTGAACATATAAATATGACAAAGGATACCTTCTCAAAAGAAGAAAAGACACAATGGGGCTGGGCTTCCTTCAGTAAATTCCAGAATCTCATGCATCATCTAGAAGGTGCAGAGACACAGGTAGGGAATGAAGAAGTTACATACACTACCACACACCTCCCAGGTGTAAAGAGGGAGATGAGAGAGCAACAAAATTACTTTCTCCTCCCACCAGAAGTTCAACTTGCGACGAGAGGACCCTGTTTCCGTCTCCAGTGTTTCCCTCCCACCACTTGAACAAGTCAGAGAAGAGAGGATGGGATTGTGCAATCCCAACAATCCTCTCAATAAGCCTATTGCCATACTGACCTTTCCCCTTCAACTTTACAGAAACAGCTTCCTCCTGTTTCCAACTAATGCAGTTAGCCCTGAGCTCAAGCTGTGCTTCTGCCTGGAACATTTCAGCGCCACTGACATGCAACTATAATGACCCTGCCAGCATGTGTGACAGAATTTGTCTTTGCGTTAAAGATATAATATTGTTTAGGTTCAAAGTAAAGCACTCGCAAGTCTGAAAGTTTCCTGTGCACTTTAATTCACCCCCTGGTGTGTTTATTCCCATTATCACCATGTTTAACTACAGGAGCACTTAGTATGTTTTCCAGTAGGACCCCTACTTGTTCAGCATAGTGGGTGGACAGTACTCCAACAATCAATCAAGGCTAAGCAGGGATAAGGAAATCCATATGATTGCTGCTCTACTTGTTGCAGAAGTTGGAAATAGCAGGCAAAAAGACCAAGGAGAGGACAAGAGCACAATATTTATGAGATTTTGTATCTGTCACTCCCTCACTGCTATGTGACTATTGAGCTAAAAAAAGGTGCTCGTTGCTAGACATTAACTGCATGTTCTCAACAGAACCCGATACAGAAAAAGTGCCCAGCACTTGTAATGGCCACTGAATATAGACATCCAACTCACATTATTTTCTGAAGAAACCAGCACAGCATGGAGGCAGGTGAATTTGAATTCTAATTCCGTTCCACCATTGATTATTTTTTGCGACCCCAGATCACATCTTGTTTATTACACTAATTTTACCGACGGGAAAACAATATTCCCTCATCTCAAAGAGGTGCTGAATCAATACTTGTGAGCCATTAAAATAATACATTAAGAAGCACCCTGGAAGAAGAGCATGCAGAAATTAATAACTATCAACTCAGCGCAGTCTTCGTATTGTGTAAGAGTTGCTTAATGAATAGTAAAGATATTACAGAGCTCCCTTCCTTCCTCCATTACCATACATCTTCACTACATGAACAGTTTGAGCAAAAAGAAGCAGGAGACTACATAAAGATTACGAGACCTTAAACATGTCACTGAATGAACTGCTCATAAAGTTTGAGCTACTCTAGTTTCTAACTCTTTCGTGCACTTGAATGGTAACCTAAAAAGGAGG
>VZTL01004726.1:4868-15512 GCA_013400535.1 Scopus umbretta
GGGGGGGGGGAATCACACAGATCTCTAATATGCTTACTCAGGCTTATAATGTCCTTTAATAATCCGTAACAGCTTGAACAGTTTGAAGGGAAACTAGGAAGCAATTCTGCGATCATGAAGCAGAGTTGTTGAAACCTCCTATAATTTGAACAAATCAGCTACTGACATATTGTGGGGGGTACTTGGCAATAACAATTCTAGACATAAAGAATGTTATGTGTTTTCTCTATAGCATATTCAGATATGCTGTGCTAAGGACATCCTATGCTTTTTAAATCACATCTATATAGGGATACAAGAAGCAGAGTTTTGCATCTGCTGCTTGCCTTCTCTCAAGTGAGAGTCCAGGAAGAATATCCAAGAGCTCAATCTGGCCACTTGCGAATGTGCTACGTTCTTAGATTGAGTGCCTTAATTTACACACCTCACCATTTTTTTAGGCAGTTTATTTATATGATGGAAATGTGTGCATTTTCTTTGTCATGGTGAATTTATTCCACTTTTCTTCTTGATTTTTAGTGAATAAAGGTGACAGAGTTTAATGAGTTAATAAAACGTGGCCTTAATTAGGAAAATTGCCTTCATATTTTTCTCGTATTGTGGAAACAATTTATATTGACTCTGGCTGCAATTCGAAAACTTGAAGGAAGAACCTTTTTCATATTTGCAGTGATATCAAATCCAGCAATTTGCATACAAAGTCAATGAAAGAACAGATTTATTTTTTTTTATTATCTCCTTTAACAATGAATGGTTACATAAGTATAGCTCAAGTAGAATGCTAAGACTGCATACGGAAAACGTGCATACATGCATACAAGATGCACTTTTTGTCATTTGTCAGTGCTTTGAAAAAGAATTCCCAAAGAACTGAGAATTATGGAGGATCTTTGAGACAACTTTTTTTACGTCCTCACAATTGTTCAGTAACACGGAAATTAATTTTACATGTGCCAGACATATAAATGTTTCACATCTGTACTGTTAGCAGAGTTCTTTTCTTAATCTTGTGTGTTGAATTACAGGGCTTCCTTCATTTTGCAGGCAGGAGCTCTCCATTGAAATTTGACTGTATGCTCATAATTGTATTGTCAATTCGTGTAGTTAACCAGAATTTACACTAGGCAGGAATAGAGAAATGAGTGAATAAACTAAACATCTCCCTAGACTTTGCAGAGAATGCTGAATATGGAATTAGTGTAGAGGGAGAGAAATTGATCCACTTAGTTTTAAGCTTTTTTTCTGGTTTAATGCAGTCCTTTAAAAGACCTGGAAGGTGTTTTTTAAAACCAGAAATGGAAGGACACTGAAGCGCCTATTATGATTCTCAGTTATTAGTTTTCAGAAAGGACCACCCCTCATCTGTGTAGTTATTATTTACATTGAGCTGTGTGATGAGGCAGAAATTAAAAATAGAATTAAAATGGTTCTAAAGTAGAGTCATTCACAGAGATTGTGAAGTCTAGCATATTAAATTACAATAATAAAGCTAATTATCAGCTGCTTGCTGAGATATTGGATGCTTTTAATTAAAACTAGTTTGTAGGATTCTAGCAATTTTCTTCAAGTATTTCCACTGGTTGTGCAATACATACTACCTTTTACCCTATGTTTAACAGCCTTCCTGTTGTGTGTTCAGTCGTATGTAGCACACTCATATGTGAAGTTAAAAGTCTATTAAGAAAAAAAAAAGGTCTTTTGTTTACAAGGAAACTAAATGTTAAATACTTTTACAGGGGTGTCTTTATTCATCTCCTCTCTTGGTTGTTGGTTCAAACTCATCGACTTCAGTGGATGCAAGAGGCTTGATTCTGCTAGGTCGAGACCCTCTGGTGCAATTAGAAATGCAGCTGTATTACCATTCTGCAGGTAGATGAAACTCCCAAACTAAAAAACAAAAGACTGATAACACATACATGATGATGCATATGACTCCTAACCTGTTGTTAATCTGCAAATTCTCCTGTCAGGTGTGTTAAGGGCTATAGGTGTTCATCTGTACTATGTTTTTCAGGCTGCAGCCTGGTTTTGCCTTATTAATTTATTTATTAAACTTCTCTCTATATGTCATGGGTGGTTGAATCTAGGACCCATTTTAGGAGCTTTGCTTCAATTTGGGTTGCAAAGTGGGTTGGGGTTTTACGTTTTTAGTTTTTGGGTTGGATTTTTAGTTTGCTGAAGCTGCAGCCAAGTGATGAGGAGCCAATGAGACATGTCAAAGACCACAAAGATGAGACATGCTCACACACGAGCACTCCGTTAGGACCAGCTGCTCCAATGACCTGTGCAAGTGGTCCCTTTTCCTGCCACGGGGCTGCTTGCACAAGCCGGGGTTGCGAAATCGGCCCTTTCCCCACGGTGGCTGTGGAAGCCAGGCTGGGGTTTGCCTCTTTGCTTGTTTATTTTATCGCAGTTAACCAGAGCTGCCACCACTGAGGAACGCGAGTTCCCCTCTCTTTTCATATTTGCAAAAGCACCTGCAGAACACCAGGTCCCTTGGAGAAGGTTTCTTCTCCCCACCCCCAGGCTTTGTGAGCGCTCATATTTTCTGCTCCGAGGCTTCGTGGAAAAGTGTACCTGCCTCCACGGGGCGCACTCAAGACAGATGCGTTCCTTCAGGGACCTTTCTCTCTGCTCAGCAAGGCTACGCTTCCAAATAGCCAGGAAACATGCAGCTGGATGTGGTGTACGTTTGTGGACTCCTTGCAGCAGCGGAAGTAGAGCTATCTGTAGATGGAAGGACAGCTCTGAGTTTAGGTGGGCTGGTGTAAGTCCAAAGTGACTCCACAAATGTCAAAATTTGTGATTTCATTTCCATACCATAAGTGAGGTCCCACTGCTCTGAGTGTGAAGCATGTGTTGTCCCAGAGAAGTCAGTACATACGTAGCTTGGGAAACAAAGAAGAAAACAAAATAGCTAGTCTTTGGCATTGGATTAGGTCATTCCATTGAGTTATATCAATGGCCCAATCCTGCGATCTTTTAATATCCTGAGAGAGCAGAGTTTGTAGAAGGACTGACATGCTTACACGTTTGTTTGGATTGATAAAACACTGCATAAATGCTAAGCATTCATTTTCTTGACAAGGAGGTTTACTTTTGAATTTGCATTGTAAAACAGAAGATGAAATAATAAACCAAGACTTGCAAATAATTAATTTGCTGTATTCTGAAAGATTAGAAAATCTTGACCTTGCAATGACTTCTTCCTATTTACACCTGGAATCCTAAAGAGTCCCAAATCCACTTCTGGTTATAATTGACACCAGGTAGAAATGGAGCGGTACCTCAGTGATTCATGGGGCATGTTTTGAGATATTCTTAAGATGTAGCACAAGTTATATTGTAGGGAGAGTTGCAAGGAGGGAAATCAGTTACATGTAAATTTTCTTTGGGCTCAAGATGGTAACCTGGACAAATGCTGTCTAATTTGAATCCAAAATTGTTGTGAAGTATGGTCAGTTAGGTGCTTCCTTATTTAAAACAAAATCAACATAGCCTTTCAGGTTTGTGTGATGATTGCTAATTAGCTTAAGTTCGCAACATTTGATTCTTTTTCCAAAGCAGCATGGTAGCTTCATCTGTGAATCTGGTGTTTGGAGTCTGAAGAGGAAAACGTACAGGTTAGAGTTCTGTATCTGAAAAGACTTGAATAAATAGTTTTACCTATTTTGAAGGGAGCTTTGCAGCTCTTTCAATAAGGGGCCAAACTTTGAAGATATTTGGATTCCTAAACAGAAGAAATATCTATTATCACCTAGGTGCTGATCCCTTTCCTGCTCTAAATGAAAGCTACACACATTCAGCATTTCAAAGCAAGATTGCTTCGGTCAGCTGCCCACCCGGCTTTTGATTTCTAACTTCAGGCTCCTAAATTAGCTGCTAACCTAAATAGATGCAACTGCATTGAAGACAGTGAAGTCATACACACTTCTTACGCTAGTGATAAATTGATTCTGTAGATACAACTTTCAATGAAAAATTGCAAAACAATTCTTTTTCTTGCCAAAATGGACAGTTATTTAGGGTTTCATGTCGTAAACATTTCTAAAGCAGTGTTATTTTAGATAAATCTTTGTAAAGATCTATTAATTTACAAATTGATATCAAGTAGATACTTCGGTGCGAATCCTTATATTCGTACATAGGGCGCTCTTGCTTTTTGGGAAGTCAGCAACAACATTTCTGGTGATTCTAGAGCAGAGAAAGAAAGGGAGGAAAAACAGAGCACAGTTTCCTATTCATAGATTTACCACGCAAAAGCCAAAGAGGTAAATTCTACTTTTAGTACTTAAAATTTAGCACAAGACACGTTATGCCCAAGTCCAGTGTGAAAAAAAATTGAACAGTCACAGAGCCGAAATGAACACACTGCTGTCATTGCACAGTTTGGGGGGGTGGTCCTGTCATGTGTTCTTTGCTAATACAGAGCCTAAGCTGAAGTTAGCTGGGATTTCATTCGTATTTACCAGATACCACAGGATACTATAGTGTCAGAGTCAGGATACTATAGTGTCAGAGTATAATTTTCCCCCAGGAGGGATTCAAAACACCCTATAGGAATTTTTTAGAGTTCCTTCTTCTGCTTTTATCAATTTGCTTGGTGCTTCTTGATCTTAATCTACATTTAGGAACCAAGCTTAGTTATTCTAAATAATCATTAGAGGAAAAAAATCTTTCCCTCATCACTTTTTCATCAGCTCTATTTTCTCTCCACGTTTCATCCCCGGGAAATGGATCAGCTTTGCCAAATGTCCTAAAATCACCTAATTCAACGATAAACCCCGAAGTCATCTCTTCATGAGATGAACTGAGAACTGAGAGGCATCTTTTTCAGGACAGGCAGTCATCCTACCTCACAGAAAGCAAGCCTAGGAGTATTCCACTAAAAAAAAAAGGAAAACAAAACAAACTGTACTCCGGTTTACCTTCATTAAAAAAAAACCAACCCAAAACCAAACAAACCAAAAACAAAATAATCTGTACTGTAGTTTACCTCTCCATTTAAGAATTGGGAAGTATTTTCAAACTGAATTCTGCCTGATGGCAGCAAGAGGCAGGAAGGAGTACAGCTGAGAAGTGTGCTGCTTATGTTGCAGAAATGCTGAACATAAGGCTTGTCATGCCAAAGGCAGGTAAATTCAGGAACACAAAAATAGAAGAAATCTTCTCCTTTGCCACCTCCTCTTGTCGATCCTAGTCCTGCTGAAGCCCTAGCGGTAGGGGGAAAGCAGGCGCAGTCGGAATAAAGTGCCCTTCATGAGTGTGGCTCCCTTCTGGTGGGTATTTTCTTGGGATGTTTTCTTTGGTTGGTTTGGGTTCACTGTACTCTGTGGAAAAATGTGTAGTAATCAACTGAGTAACAGTAGCCAGGTGACCCTTGGATGCAGTAACAGATGCATGGGCATTTCTTTTTTTCTTCCTTTGTGTTCAACCATGCTTGCAGGAGAAATAAGGGACTATACCGAGCACTTGTACCATGCCACCTGCCATAAGTTCACCACGTTTCCAGTAACTGAGCAGGCTGCCATTATAGGGTTTTCCCTCCTGCAAGAGAAGCTGCATTTCCCACTGACTGCTTCATTAAAAATGGACCTACTGAAAGCTCTTCAGTCCCATAGGAACTGATGCAAATTGTTGGGTGGTAGGTGGCTTTTTGCGTTTTGCATGGCTGTAGTCATTTCTGAGACTTATATATAGATGTTAAACAAATTGCTTGTCTGGAATTAAAGTTTAAGAACAGAATAAAGCAAGACAGAACATTACTGGGGATTACGCAGTGCTATGGTACCCGTGCAACAGGCAGAATGCTCTGTGAGAATACCAAACATTTTTTGCAAACTGCATAGACCAAAATCTGTTGCCCAACCTATCTGTCTGCAGTCCTGCAGTCTACATGCTCTCTTTTTGCAAGTCTAGCATGGACCTGGTGAGGGAAGCCAGCTTTTGCAAGGGGGAGGCAGCAGTATATTGGATCTCAGATGTACTGACGACATTCAGAAGCAAGTGAGGAGACCATAAAACTTATGAAATGAATAAATATTACCACAGCTATTATGCTTTCCCACGGAAGCTTGTTGGGTAGCAGGTTGAAGATTTTGGGGGCAAAAAAACAAACTTACGGAAGTTGGGCTAAAAAGGTTAGGATAAGGTTTGAACCCTTTCTGTAGGAACCCAAGTCACGTCCTCTGCTTCCAACCCTCAAGAAAATGCATCTTCTTCAATTCCAGGAAACAGGGTTGATGGGGCAGGTGTGAGGAACAGCAAAGAGCCAGCTCCTCTGCTTGGTAGGATGTGAAGCCAGCCACACCAGCTAAAGATGTGACCTAGCACAGCATGGCTGAACAAAGAGGTTGTAGGCTTTTTGTCCCCTCCGCACCTGAGGCTACCTCAGCTGCCCGCGTCGTACTTCAGGGTGGGGACCAGGTTGTGCTGGGACTACCTGCTCCGGCAGCACATCTATTATCCAAGTGGCCACCAGCTGTCTGCAGCCGGCACTCGAGCCCTGGGATCTGCAGAGTCCCCTTCCGACTGAAAACCTGAATTTTGTTTCTACCCCACTAACCCTCCACATGCTTCTCCCTGGTGCTTGTGGTCACTGGTCGCTGGCTCCTCGGAAGACGGTGTGTCGCAAGCGGAGGGCAGGAGCTTCCCGGTATCGCTCACCACGCCGTGGAGCCAGCCATCTGTCAGCAAAACAGGAAGGCATGGGTTCCCTTTCCCTCCTGGGCTCGTTTCACTATTTTCGGGAGCGGTACTTCTCCCCTGCGCAGCACTGGGCTGGTGCGGTCTGAAGGAAGGGCTCCTGGGCGAGCGAGGGGCCAAAGCCTGAAGCTGCTGCTCGGCCCATCTGCTGCGGCTGGAGGTGTATTCATTATTAATGGCGGCAGTGGCGGTTGCTGCTCAGATATGCAGCCCTGCCTGGGTAAATGAGACATTCTTCAGCAAATTGCTTCGTTTTTTGATTGCTGATTGTACGCGTGTCACCAAGCTGACTCAAGGTTCATCGATGCATGCTCAGTAAATTAGAAAGAACATAACTATGGATCAACCAAGAGAATGAATTCTGTGCCTACAATGACCCAGGGCCATTTAATTTTCTGCTTAATTTTGTTGCAGTCAGTTTGCATTTTGGGTTATTATGCAGTAGGAAATTAACAATAAATAACAAATTTGGTCCTCCTGTGCTTGTAATGATATTTTTATAAATCTTTGTAATGCTGTTTTTAAAAGGATCAAGGTCTGTGCCAGTCTGATACTCCAGGAAGTATGCAGGGAGGAAATAAAGAGAAAAATACATTATTCTTCCCAGATAATCTTATAGTTAAATAGCAAAGGTTTCTTTTTTTTCTTTCCCCTTCTTTCTCCTTCTCCGTGTATGTGGGGTTGGGTTTTTTTTTTCTTTTTTCTATGTGTGTATGTGTGTGTGATTTTGCATTAACTTAAGGCTCTTTCTCTCTTCTCAGATAACTTGAGGAAAATGGAAACAGATGAGGCTCAAGATATGTCCCAGGTTTCAGGTGAGGTCCTTAACGAATACTTCTACAAAGAAAATCCTAAATTCCTGCTCATCTTTGTAGCACAGTACAATGTTTTTCTTGTTGTCAGTAAAATTGCTTTGGGTCTTTTCTAAAACCGGAGTGGGAATTGAGATATAATTAATGATATCACTTGATATCAAGCCCAACAGTGCATGGATTTTTTAAAAGGAACTGGGTAAATAAATAAGTCAAGGGAATATAGAAGCATGATGTAATTTTGCATTAAACCTCCGGTAGAGTATCCCTGAAGCACGGTCAGGTGCACATTTACACTCTTCTGGGACAAAAATTCTCATTGTTACAAAATAAATATAGAACAAACAAAGTTCACCAGGTGGGAGGGGGTAAATACTAATTAAAAGCAAACAAACTGTATTTACCACATAGGGTTATTGGACTTTTTCCAGAGCATTCAATTTTACGTTTAAAAACGTATTTATTTTATGTTTATAAACGTTTAAAAAAAGAAAAAAAAAAGCAAGAAAAGGACTGATTGACATGAGGTTTTAGGTTTGTAACTGGTTTTGTCCAAGATGATAATATTTTGAAAAATGTTTAAGCAGCAGAGAAATTAGGTTTCTAAAATTTGTCCTGTAGTGGCATGGACAGGATTTTGCAGTCTTACCCCATATCAATATCCTATGGCAGGGTTTATTCTTAACTTTCTTGGAAATTGGTTCCTTCAAAAATTGGCTTAGCAAGATAATACGTGTTCATACCATTGCGCCTCCACAGTTGAAAAAGGGCAAGTTAGTCTCTTCCCCAGTTTCCCTAATATGTTGGCAGCTGCAACGGTTAATGGCTTTCAGTTTTCACTTTTAGTGTTCAGCCTGGAGCACGACAGCCCCATCACGGAGGCTGCTACCGGCGGATACCTGGGCGTGCGGCTCTTTCTTAAGAGGCAGCTCTTGGGCACTGCCAGCTCATGACCTGGAGCCAGCTCTAGGAGATCATGAAGGTCTGGGTCCAGTGTGGGTGGCTAGGTCACTGGGTTTTCCTGAAATATTTGAGCGCAATTTTCTTTCTCTCTTTTTCCCCCCTCCCTCTTTTCTAAAAATGTTGAGGGGTTTTCTAAATTGGAACCCAGAGCTTTTAGTGTCATCTGAAAATTGAAAATCAAAGACTTTTTCTCTCTGAAAGAACACTATAATAACCCTTCATGCCAACAGGAGATTATCAGTTACGTTTGGTAGAGGGAAGTCATTCCTAGTCAGCCCTGTGGAGGCACGTTGCACTCCCCTCCTCAGATAACAGTTTTTAAATCGTGACTGTGTATACTTACACATCAGTGTTTTTTTCCCATACTGAAACAGTCTGTAAATGAAATAAAACCTGTCCTATACATGCTGTGCTTGGAGCATGTGTGGCCCTAGCAGAAAATGCAGTGGGGTTTTAACCCTTTATGCAGACAAAGCACTGTGGATCTGCTCGGAGCAGTGAGAGGCACTGTGATTTCAGCCCAGCTCCTCTGCCTGCCGCAGAAGCCCTTTCCTGCTTGTGTGAGCTCCTGGGAGCAGGAGCACTGACCTCCTCTTCCTCTGCAGAAGCACAGGTTCCCCTCGATACCCACACCTAACGTTTGTGGTATGTTTTACAATAGTGTTAATCCGAGCTCCACACCTGCTACCTCTTACCAGGGCATTATTTTTTTTTTCTTTTGACGTGGGGAGGATCGGTGTGGGAGATGCTGCCTCGAGTCAAGGAGTGGATCAGAAGGTCACACACTTTGCCTTCCTTATGATCTGCCTCTCCCCTTGAGAGGGAAGATTTGCAAGAAACTTTGCCATTTTAAATGTTTGTGTGTATGTAAATATCTACATAATATATGTAGATCTATGTATATAATTTGTACCTCTCAAAGTTTTCCAGGATTTGAACCACTGTAGTACTTTCCTGTGCCCTTTAGCTTTTCTAGCAAATCATGCTGATGAGAACAGTATTCTTTTGTGATGAGAGAGGGTTCTTTTAAAAAATACACATATATATCAGTGTAAGAGGAACTTTACCTCTGACAAGAGGTAGACCTACATAAACAGATTACAGAAAAAAAAAATCTGCTTTGAACTCTTCCTGCTGTTCCTATCACTGAGTATCTCGTACGTTCTGTGAGCAGAGGCTGAGAGTTGTATTGGGTTGTTAGCTGGATTTGTGAACAACTGGCCAAAGAAAGTACTTGCTAATTGACTGTCATTTATGATCTGAGTTGTGTGTGAACTCAGCCTTCTGGAAACAGGAATTTGTGAGATTAGGTTCCACAGATATTGGCTTTTCATAAGCTCTTACTAGACTCAAAAGTGGAGGATCTGAAGGTACGGGGATGTTACCCCCTTCTTTCTCATAGGCTGGTGAATCCAGAAAGTTGTTTTCCCCTTCTTCTCCTCCTGGGGTTCTACATGCTTCTAGGATTCTTCCTTGCATGATGAGGGACCTGTACTATATACTGGGAACCAGTTAGACAATTGCACAGTTTGAGGAGTGTGAGATTGTCTTGTCAGCTGAAAAACACACTTATTTATTTCTCCTGCTCTGTGAGTAATGCTCATCAGGTGTAGCTTACTCTCTGAGCCTACGGAATTAGGTGACTTGGTTCACTCGCACACTTGGTTGTGTTTAAATCAAATAAAAAACAAAATTAGTAGGAGGCTTTCTTGGTTCAGTTTGGTTTGGTTCGGTTCTGACCCAGATATAAAATAGGTCTTTAGAAACAGTCTTAGCTCAAAAGCAGTGTTTTGCAGCCGTGTGCTTTATGCAGCTCTAGCTGACTCAGGTGTGGCATGGGGGGAGCCAGGCCAAGAGAGTATAAAACTAGTGTGAGCGAGCCAATCCCTGCTTGCACACAGGCATTCCCGCTTCTGGGAATCCAGGCATGGCTGGCTCCTAGAGGAACTGAAATACTGTGTGACTAGTGCAGAGTTCACAGTTTTTATTTTTCTCCTGAAAGTGATATTTCATGAGGCAAGCAGTTGCAGTTCTGAAATGAGGAGAGAGCTGACATACATTTAACCAAACGGTATCCGGCACCCATACAAGACAGTCAGAAAACACAGATAATATCTCACTTAACAAGCAGTATTTTTCCTGCCTTTTTTCTTTCTTTCTTTTT
>VZTL01004726.1:15563-28312 GCA_013400535.1 Scopus umbretta
TTTTTTCTCAATTCTAGGGCCTAACAGTTAAGGAAAGTGAAAAAACAGTACAAATGTTTCCACATCTAACATAAAAAGATCCCCCTAGCATCAACTAGGCTGTGCCACACTCTGCAAAAGCAGGAAGAATAGTTCTGCATTTGATGTTCTTGCTAGGTCCTAGGAACGTGGAAATGAGTGTATCTTGGGCTGGTATCTCCCACCTGAGAGCCTGGCTCCTGTCCCAGAGTGGCTCTCTTCTCATCACTGGAAAGTTGAGGTTCCGCTAGTGAAAAGGGGATGTGAATTGGGTTGGACTCTCATCCAGAAAAAAATGTGTATATTGCTTTTCTTGCATAACTTCTCCACTGATTCTAGTGTTTCCACAGGAAAACTATTAGGTACTACCATTGGGTACTACCCTTAGGTATTAAACACACCCAACGTTAGTTTGTGAAAGGATAGAGAAAAAGATTTCAGTAAGAAATCCTGCCCTGGCTCTCTTTTTAACAGTCGTAGCTCCAACTGCACCATCCTGGCATGAACCGAATTGCTCTCAGAACTGAATGGAGATGTTAAAGAAATACCAGGTTATGGGCTTTGGTAGAAATAAAGGATGCATAAAACCTTATCGGGCTGGGCACTTTGTTCCCTTTCTCTCTTTCCTCATTTCTTTAACTATATTGCTAGGGCATAGATGAGGAGACTCAAGTAGAGAGAAGTTGAGGGTCTTACCGGGCACCGTTGATAGGTTAGGCACTTCTCTGACAATTTTCCTATAGAAATGGCAGTGTTTGGAAATCTGAGACCATCTTTCAGAGCTTCAGTATGAATTGGGGGAATGTATGGTACAGCCTGCAGCTGAAATTATCTCCATTTATGACTTACCCAAGGGCAGCATGAATCAGTGGGAGTGCCAGAAACAGAACTTCAACTCCACAGCTCCCTTGTCCTTTTTGTTTGATATGTCAGTTGGCTCTTTATAAAAAATTAAAAAAAAAAAAAAAAAGCCACCCCCCCACCCCAAGATTAGATTGCATTGTTTATGCTTCACTTCTTATTTTTGAGCAAAAATATAAAATGGGAATGGAATAAATCCATGGTACTTTGCTCTGCGATGTGACATTTTAATAATTTACACCAGTACTTCCCACTAGCTGTTTGGTTTGGTTTTTTTTAGCTCCATCCCTTTGGCCAGTTATTGTTCTGGACATGCCTGTTAGAAATTAAATGGGAAGCTGTTCCCTCCTTTCCCCCACCTCCTTTCCATTTCTAAATTCATTGTCAAAAGGATGTTAGTGAGATTGCATATCTCTAAGATTACCATGCAGTAGTGAACTTATCATGGTGTAACAATTTAGATGTAGTTAAGGCATGAAATACAAATATCACGCTCTAGAATCCAAGATACAGAGCTCAACAAATATATCTATTTTAAATCCACTATTTTCACCCTGCCTTTTTGCATGCAGGGATTTCTCGATCATGTGTAACAGGAAGAAATCAAATGATATGAAATGAGTCATTAAAGCCAAGTTTACTAAGTTTCCTTAGCTGCAGTCTCCTACAAAGAAGGAAGCGTACCAGATCTCTGGCTTCTGCCCCACCGAGTCTGTGAAGCTAGTCTGATTCAGGCCACCTGGGCAAACAGCTATTAATTTAACAAGTAGAAGATTGATATCAGTTTAGTGAACCAAACAGTTCACCACAAACTGCAAAAGTACTGATCTACTAACAGACTTCTATTCCAAAAGACTGCTTTGACTTATCTTCAAAGCATCCTACTTAGCCTGCTTATTGTAGGATGCTTAATTACACAGTAAGAAAGTTTTGATTTTGTTTGCTATCTGTTATCTCATAGGTATGATATTATGTGTTTACATTGGTTTGTAGCCAAAAAAGCCTTCAGGGTTAGAAGAACACTTACCTTTTAGGGTAAGTGTTCTTCTGAATCTAGACTAAGTCAAAGCATCAACTTCCATTGTTGTAACTGGGAGCACCATTTGAACCTTGGAAGATGCAGGTGGCTTTTGATTACTACTACTTTTTAACAAATTTCCTTAACCTACATGTAGTGTCAAGAAAGCTGATTCTGACCAGACTGCCTCTTGCCCTCTGACTAAACTTCTGGGTTTTTTGGGTTTGTTTTTGTTTTGTTGGGGGGGAAGTGTTGAAAAAGCTGAAATATTTCAGCTGTGTCTCCTCGCCCATGCATTCTATCTTTAAGAGATACCTCAGCTTGGCAGGATGGGACTTGCATTGGAAAGTTGCTGTCAGTTCTTTAAGTTCCTTACATCCCATAAAAATAGTGCGGAAAATGACAGGAATAACTAAATAAGGAGCTAAAGAGTGAATGGCAAAAACTGTTTTAATGAACTTCCTGCTTTTACTTTCCTGTGCTGTAAAATTCATAGTCCTTTGTTTCCATTTACGCAATCCACCTTTGCTCTTGCGCTCCTATCCAGTGGGTGTGATTTTGCCCATTTAAGAATACCCCACAGAAGCTGGAGATGGAAGGGACCTTATGAAATCATCTCATCAGTCCCTCTGCCAGTGCGGGGCTGTTCCTTCGTTACCCTTGAGTCCTCTGGCTGCAGTTTTAGATGGTTCACCTGATAGTGCATCTGCCATGCCTGCTCAGAGATAATTCCACAGTCTGATGGACACATCATTAAGAAATGTGGTCACCCACTCATTTCGTTCATTTAAACCTAGATTGGTGCAAACGACCCAAACCAGCTAATTTGGAAGATAACTTAAACCTACCTGTCATTTCCTGCCCACCCCCCTGTCGTGATCAGTATAGATTGGAAAGCATGATGCTTTGCTCCATCCAGGAGGTTGGGAGGAAACTGTTTTCATCTTTCAGGTCAAATCCATAACTGGCATCACCAGACTGTTGTCACTTATGTAAGCTATATTTGTTTTAATTTTTACTTTTCTGAGAAGTGATCTCAGAATTAATTCATGTTTGTGTGTTAATGAGGGAATTCTCATTAGAAAAAACCACTAATTTGCTAGGCCTTTGTGCCATGAAATTACTGCCCTTGCTGGTGTGCTGATTGCCACAGGATGTCTAATAGATTGCATCAGTGTAAATTGGTAACATCTCCATTTTGGAGACAAAGGTCTTATGTGAACATTACTGAGTTCAAGTCCTGCTCTGGGCCTATTCCATTCTTTTCTATGAATGCAAAGACCAGCCTTTTACTAATAGTCAATGAAACTAATCACTTAGATAATTCTTTTAGTAGTTGTTTCCATGGCATGCTTTTGTTAGAGGTGTATGAAGTCATTTTAAAAGAAGCTCTGCAAGCCAGGGATAATACTGTAGCCAGGATATGTATGTTGTGCCTGAGACCTAAACCAAGAAACTTCACCATTTCTGGAAGTGCAATACTTCTTAGCAAGAGAATTATTTTCCTTATTGTATTGCATTCAGCACTAAAACAGTTCCATAATACTTAAAACGCACTGAAGCACCAGACTGTTTTCTTCTGCAAGACCTTGTGCACACAGGATACTGGGGTTTGTTTCCTCTTTACAACTAAGAGACCATAAAACCCTTGAAGTCATGTTTTGACTGACGTCTGCCAATCGTACATGTTTTAGGAAGTCCCAGGAGCTACATGCACTTAATTACTTGTAGGCACAAGGACCAGCCAAAGCTTGATCTGCGGGTATTAGTGAAGCTTGCTGAAGATGTAGTTCAATTTTTAGTTGGAGATAAAATTTTATTTTTTGGGTAGTTTTGTTAGAGCCCCAGAATACTTGTGGGTTAGACTTCACTATGTCGTTGAAGCAAATCTGGATATGCTCTCAAGGACCATTTGTGGAAGAAAGCTGAGTTTTTACAAAAGATGACCATTTGATAAACTTTGTAATCTGTTGGCCTATGTTGGCTAAACTGGATCTTCTGAGCATAGCAGCTGAAAAATATTTGCGTGTGTTACAAATATCCAGAAGGGTAAGACTGATAACTGTGTATCCAGACTTTAGTACATTTGGAAGAGACATCGGCTATTCATTCTTTTCACAAATATAGTTCCCCTGTATTCAAAAGAAGTTTTCTCTGCAGGATGGAAGGTTTTGGTCCTAAGAATGTCATGCTTTTAGTAGTGTTTAGGTCTTTTTGTGAAGTTTTATTTGGTTTGTAGTTCCTCTTATGGTAATTTGAAGATGAGGCTACACTGATGACTCACTGATGCTGCTTTCTTCACTACTAGGAAAGGAAAGTCCTCCAATTAGTGATGTCCCAGATGATGCAGATGAACCTATGCCTGTACCAGAGGACCTTTCAACGAGTACTGGAGGACAACAGAGTGCTAAGAATGAGAGAGTCCTGGGTAAGATGACTAGTCCACTCTGATAAGAAACATTAGTACATAATATAATATGCCAATAATGTTAAAGTACCATACAGCAAGCTGGCATACAAGCAGGTCCTGTGCCTTTTCATCTTGTTTGGCACAGGATTACTCAGGTGCTTAGTGTTTTTTGTGCAACCTTCTCTTTGGGAAAGGCATTCTGAAGGGCAGCAAGCCTTTTCATCCACAGAGAAGTTATAAAGATCCTACTATTTATATTCTTTCTAAAGCTTAACTGATTGCATGAAATTCTTCCTAGGAAAGATGGATTTTGTTTTGCATAGGAAATGGAATTAAATAGTGGTTCCAGGTCAAAATTATCTGAATTCAGATTTGATAAAAATTCAATAAACTCTCAGGTATTTTTATTATTATTTTTATTATTAATTTGAACACTATCTTGCATGTTATCTGCTATTCAGATTTCTCCAGAAATGCCATATTATAACACACATAGTATTCATACGTTTCAGATTCAAATACCTGATCCTCATTTACCCTTGATTGTTTTAACTGGGAGAACTTTAGAAAACACTTGAATTTTGTTCTTCCAGGTTAAAGTCCACAATTGATAAAGCCTGTTGGATTAAAATAAGTTATTGTCCAGAGATGATTTTTCAAAATGCTGATTCTTCTTAGGGACCACAGACTCCACACCAAGAGCTAGCAATGCTGCTGACTACTGCATGCATCAGCTCACATTAGTCCACTAAAAAAGACTGTATGATATTACTTGAGCACCATGCTTGTTTTCTAGTAGGAAACAAAAAAAAAGAAAAAAAAAAGAAAAAAACCCACCGTGACTCCCAGAATGCTGTGATCAATGCCCTATATAATAAAATATTTCAGGAGAGGACTGACTATCAAAACATGTTTGTTTATCCATAAATAAAAGTATTGTTCATCGTTTTACATTCCTGTTGTAAGAATGAGGGTCAGGGTGGAAGACTGTTTACACAAAGTTTGCAAGTGCCTTTAAATGTTTATTATCTAAGGAAGTCCAGTAAAGGACGATAGGTGGAAAGGGAGGCACAGAAGGCAAAATTACCAAATCAAGGTAATCCAGCAGGATGGTGTCGGCATTAGGAATAGAGCCTACTCCCAAACTCCAGCACAAGCTAGTAAGGAATGCATCATGTAATGCATCTTCACTTTATTTACCACTTGATCCCCTCTTACCAAAAACATGAGCGTAAAGTTTAGCTCCTATATGCGTATTGATATACCTTATGAACAAATTCATTTTTAAAAATGTGTTTTAACAATTTGATCACTTACCTAGTGCTTTGTTTCTCAGTCCAAAGCTTTTTGGTCAAAATCCTGCCTTTACTGCTTGTGTATCAACTCAGCAAAATGAATTAAGCCTCCTTTCTCCCACAGTAACTAAACACCACAAAATATTTAAGCCTTGATCTGAATAATAATAATAANAACCCTAACAAACATACAGGATTTTTCATTGCATTGAATTTACTTCACCTCACAAATATCATACAGAACCAGCAAAGATGAAATTTACATTTGTTGATGATGTAAAGATTCTCCCAATAGTTCAATTATGTATCAATATAAACACATATTTAAAGTCACTGTAATAAATGAAGGGGAAAATGTTATCTTTGGTGTCCTAAACATAATAAGTTCCATCTGTTGTTCTCATTAGTTTTACTTTGTGCACTCAGCAATAAATTAGATTTTCCATGTCCTGACTTCAACATTTTTACTACAGCCACTTTCTCTACCCATAGCTCTTTGGTTTTGAAGGGTCACATCTTGTAGTGAGACATTTGCCATAGTCAACAGAAACAAAGACAATTAATTCACAGTACTCTCTTTTATGGATGTTCTTAACTCTAGGTATCAACTCCAGCACTTGCAATGTTTGTCTTTTCTGTAAAGCTGCATACAGTATTTCCCCTTCTACTGCTCCTTTTTCTAGCCCTAAACTAACATTTTGATAACAGTATACTGAAAAAATTAGTTCTTTTTTTACAAAAAGGGTCTGAACACATGCCCTAAACATATCAGGAGCTGTATGATAGCTATGCACATCCTGGATCATCATCAAAAGAAAATCTGTTAGGATAAACCAATGCCTTAGGAGTAGTGTTTGGCCTATATAATCCTGTAGATGTATTAGGGATGAAGGAGACTGTCTTTCTATGTAGCCAGTGGCATGGCAGTGTAGACAGACTTGGTGTTCAGTGCAATGCTGTCATCTCTAGATCCTAAGATCTGTTTCTCACCTCTATTTATCACCTAACTTAGGTAGAAAAGGATGATCTGAAAAAGTAGTTTGAAGAATGATAGATAGGTGGGAGAGTACTGTAAAGACCCACTGGTATTATATATATCTTGCAGCTGGGAGATAGACTGTGGCCTATGATAACTGACAGGCGATGCACATGAGCAGCTTTGACCAGGCAACATTTTTTTCTCTATATGACTTTCCTAATGTCCCATCTGCTTCCTTCATCAAAAGGGAATCCCCTGTGCACTTTGCTGTGTTTCAACGTATGATTTACAGTGCATTCCACTTAATCTGTAACACCCTGAGAGATCAGCTGTCCATATAGCATGCACTGAGGAAGGGTAATTTGAGTCAGACATTTATGGAAGAGGGCCACTGAACTCTGGAGAACTTTTTTGTACATGTAGTCTTATAGAGGTAACAATGGAAATTGCAGATTTGTTAAATGAAAAGAGTAAGTATTTACCTCATCTTACTAAAATTAGGTGAGAAATCTGTTTTTAATTTTCATCAGCCTGTGAGATAGAAATGTTCAAATGACCGTTTGCTTACTCAGATTCGTAGTTACACTTCATGAAACCTTTAACCCTGGAGTCAAGATTTTAATTACATTTTTCATCAAATTACCATTTTAAAGGTCAAAGATTAGGGGAAATAAGCTATTTTTAGAAAAGAAAGATAGGCTTTAGCTCCTCTGCATGTTTTCAAAAATCTTCCTTACTGCTTCTTCCAGCCCTAGACTGAGATTTGAACGTGGTGCTGTAGACCTGATAGAACCATTTGAAACATCTCTCCCACTCTGAGAATGAAGGTGTAGTAGACTTCAGAAGTTGAAGTACTCAATTCACTTGCCAGATCTGGACGCCTTCAGATTTTGAGTGGCTCACTTGAAATCACTAAAGAGGGTGCAAATTTCATAAGGGAGGTGTCCAGAGGTTCATGAAATGTGTGCTTTTACTTGTGTCCCCAGACAGAGGCACCCAAGACATGGGTTGTCTCTGACCAATGCAAAAATTTTAAGCAGGTGTGAAAAGGTCATTTGTGGAAGTAAAGTTGTCAACAGTTTCTAGTAATAACCCCAAGCAGCACAACAAAGCAGAAACATATTAAAAGATGTGTTTTGGTCACTGCTATGTCTCTTCATTTCCTTGACAAGCTTGCTATGTTTTTAATATTGTAACTCCCAGAATGCCACTATGTGTTAAGTGGCTTCCTCCTGCAAACTTCATTTCTGCTGCTCTAGATCTTATTTTTTCCTTGTCCTCTTCTCCACCCCAAATTTCCTTCTCAGGCTTATCTGGCACCTATAATTGTTTTATTATTTTATTTTTTTACTCTCCTCACCCACCTGCTCTACATGTAGTTTTTCTAGAAAACACAGCGAACATTTTCAGACAAGCAAAGAGCTAGATTTTCACAGCTCTTTAAGGCACTAGAGACTCTGTTTTGCTATCTCTCCTAAATATCCTTTTGAAATTTTGATCAAAGTTATTTAGAAATACACATCCCACTGAAATTCTATTCCATTACGAATTAGTGCTTTGTGACCTATTTTGACTGGCAGCCCTATTTCCCATGCTAACCTATAACATAGGAGTTGATTTGAAGTATCTTCTGCTGATTTTTACTGTCTCCATTCAAGTTCAAGTTTCAGGTTAAATGTTGCATGCACCTTCTGTGGATAATCAGTACGGAACATCCTGTATGTGGTAGACGGTTGCAATTTAGGGCTTTCTGCCCTGGGACTGTATCCTAATTCAAGCCATGTGTGGGAAGCTAATGATTCAGTGAGCTGTAGGTCAAACCCTACTTCATGCAGAAAAAGCCATTTGCTGCAGTGGTAGCATTTGCCTAGAAAGGCAAGCAGTACCTTCCTTTATCCGTGACTGCCCATACCGTAGCTGGCCATCGATGGGTAAAAAACAAAAAGCCATCTCACAGTGTTACAGGCCTCAGAAAGGGGCTGTGAGCTCACCATTTTTGCACAGGCAGCTGTCTGATGCTGAAGATGACCGTTTAGACTTCCAATACAGAAGTCAAGGGTTTCTCACTGAAAAAAAGCGATCACCACCATAGTCACAGATTACAGCCTGGTCCTGGAATATATAATGTGTACAGATATTCCTCTTTCTGAGAGGAAGAAGTGGGGAAAACTCATCTCACAAAATTGGGTTGAAACTGTTAGACAACTTGCAGAAGATGCCCAAAGTAACAAGTCAAGGTGATGCTAGACATCAACAGAAGACAGATGAGATTTATATGAAGTTAGAAACTCTCTATTTGTTTAAAATTACAGACATTAGTATGGGAAGACACATTAAAAGGAAAGAGCTTTTTGACATTTTCCTCCTCCAGTGCAAAATGTCAAGTGACTGATGTTACCTCCCTCCCACAACCCTGTTACTGAAGCAGAAGCCTGTGTAGCTGCAGAGCCTCGGTGCCTGGCACCACTGGGAACCTGGCATTGCCTTCCCATCCTGGGGTCTTCCCTCCCGGTCATGGGCATTCAGAGGTGGTAGCCTGCCCAAATAGCTAGTTACTGGTGCAGGCAAGTGTCCTCGCTCCGAGCTGCTTCAGTACTTTATTTCCTTAAAAGGAGCTCAACCATTTGAGAGCATGGACACAAACATTGCTGAGGGGCCAGCAGGCCAACCACAACAGCTTGCCATTACATCAATCCGCTGCAACTCGCACATAGCTGGGCGGAGGCAGAGTAAAAGTGTGGAAAGGCTGCAGACCGAGGGGAGAAGGGAGAAAAGCCAAAAGGGGAAGTGCCCCACCCCAGCTTGCAAAATTGGTCCTGTTGCTTGAGACAGGTCCAGCTCGCTGCTGCCTCGGCACTTCTGTAGGGCAGGGAAAGGGGCCGAGGCAAAAGACTGCCAGAGCTAAACACCTTTGCGCGCTCCTCCTGTAGGAGATCGGAGGCTATGAAGGCAGTGTGTATGAGTAATAAAAATGCACGTGTGGCATGCGTGCACGTGGACACATAATTGCTCAGGGAACTAAAGTAACCTGGAGGGCTGTGTAATGCGTTTTACTTGCTCAGGTTTCAGGTGGACATCTCTGTTGCTCAAAGGTATGAAAGTGTATAGGAGCTGGTGAGCCTTTGTAAATAATTGCTGATAATTGCTGTCTCACCTGATGCAGCCCCACTGGCTCTGAGAGCAGAGAGAAAATTTGTTTCAAGATGGTTCGGGGAGCTTTAAGAATTCCCTTTAACCCTTCACAATGAAACAAGGCTTGAAAGTCCAGCTGAGAGGCTTCTGAAGGAATCGAAAAACTTCTAACTAAAATATTTTAGAAACTTTTAAAAATAGGGAAGTTGGGAATCTCCCCTCTTGTTTGGACCGAAGCCCCTATTTCCAGCCCCAAAGGACCAGCCTCCAGTGTGGACCGGTATTGCGTGCTCTGAGACCCTGCCAATAGGACATACCTGTTTTTAAGGGGAATGCAAGAGATATTTTTGTCAAGATTAAGTGCATTTTGTATGAAAAACTCTTCTGGGAATTTGTATAGAGGAGGATGGGGGTGGTTTAGTGGGAGAAGGCATGTGACAAGTTTCGTGAATGGCCTTAGATGTGCTATATGGGATATATGGTACATAGCAGCCTTCAAAGGTATGTTTTGCATGTGCGTAGTGTGAAAAGCTGTGCTAGAGTGAGGTGCAGAAGTCCCAGGTATACAGGGCCGTTGTAAAGCTGAGGAATTAGCCACGCTGCCCGAGACAAGCTCTGCTCAGTGTAATGACTTAGGACCAGGCAAAATGTGCACAGATTTTCACAAGGCCAGTGGAAAACAGCCCTCTTACTGAAGGCAAATTCCTTTTTCAAATTTAAAAGTGCTTTCTGCAAGTGAGGTGAACATTTTCAAAACAAGCTTGAAAGTAGTTTCTTGAAGGGTGGGTGAGCCAGTCTGGAAAGGAGAGCCACCACAGTCCCAGTGTAGGCTGCGCTGTATTTGCGTAGTTAACCGAGCTCGTGCAGAGCTGGGACACAGCCACTGTGTAAGCAGGCATGTGAAAATTTCTCCTCTGATGCAACCAGAGCACGTGATAAAATCAAATCCTTGAGAACAGAATTGATCCTAAAAGAGAGTTGTACTTTTCCAGTGACTTCTATTTAGTTTTGCAAGGAGTTTTTCCACTCCTGGCCTGTTTGGTAGAAGTATGGTTTCTGTTGCCACTGTGTGGCAACATGATGTTGCAGTGGGTGATGAAGCTATGGGTTTCTTGCCTTATTTCTCCAGAGCTGCGTAGCTTGTGGAGCTGTGGCCAATTTCATGCGTGCTTGCTGGGTACTGCTATGTTTTCAGAGGGGAACATCAGTGCAAAAGCCAGGGAAAGCCAGGGAGCTGTGCAAGTTTTGTTTCTTCGGCACTGAGAAAGCAGCGAGCGTTGTTTGAACTGGAGAGATGCAGTGTTTTTAGCTGTGTGGCTTTTAGGTACGGATACTGAGCCTGCTGATCTAATCTGCAGTTAGAGGAAGTTGTCTTTATCTGAGCAGAAGAGATGTGCCTCAGAGATAAGCCCTATTCTAGCTTGGGAGTTAAAATTATCTAGCAGGATCTCAGCCGTGGCTGCAGCACAACTCAGAAATACAGGGCTCTGGCTGGAAGGGGGGCATATTTTAAGCTGGGGAGGACCTCTACAACTGCAGCTTGCTAAACCTCAGGTTATTTTAAGGGAATGACTCTGCATCAGAAGGTTGGATGGACCTCCAAACACCAGCTATCCCGCTAGTCTGTATTATTTCTTGCTTGCTCTTTGTTGTAGGCTTGTGTTTTTTTTTCCCTTGAGCAAGTTCTCATTCAACCCGAGTGCTCTTCAGGAGTGCAGCCCGAGTGAAAAGGTTAACCGCTGGACTGAGGCACAGTATAGGGACCACCTACCTCTACAGAGGCACTGTTTTGGAACAAGCTGCTGTTTTGATTTTGTTCAGCCTCTCCTCACATTTCTGTAATTTCAACTCCAGCTATGGTGCCTCTCCAGGAGGAGACAGTTTCTGGCTGCAGAGGACTTGCTCTCCCCTCAGGTGCAAGCTCCCCAGGCTCTGTCCCACAACAAAATGTGCAAACACAGCATCACTGTGGCTGCATCCCCTCATTAGAGATTTGCAAGGGAGGATTTACAGCATGGCCGTGCCGCCACTGGTTTCCCCAGCGTAGAACAAGCCCTTTATGGTAAAGAGTGGGGGATGGAGGGAGCTCCTTTTTGGAGGTGTAGTCCTAAAGCCAGGAGCAAACACTGCTCATTGCAGCAGGACAGAGATTTGTCCCCAAACCTTTCTTATTGGGCTCATGATGTGAGGCTTTTTGAAGCCTCAAAAGATGGTCTCTCTGGAAAAATCTTTGCCCCATGTGCCACAGTAAAGGTGCACGTGCAGGGATCATAATTCCTAGTAAAGTTATCCTTTTGGTGTGTGCTTCTCTTTCTTTGGTTTTTACACATTTTTAAGTTAGGAATAGTGCCTAGTTCGTGTATCCACTGCAGTTTAGGGACATGTTTCCCAGAAGCATTTAGGTGTCTAAGTTACAGGCATAAGAAGAGATCCCAAGAAAGTATCTAATCTATCATTCCACCACCAGCCATAGTAACACCACAGGCACCAAATGGGATTTTTGGAAGTGAGTAACTCCTACTCCTTTGATGTAAATAAGTTTTCAACCCTAACATGCCAAAATCCAGACCTAAAAATGGGATTAAGAACCCCATTGAGGGTTTGTAGAGAATTAGTAAATGCAAACACAGAATTACCCTCAATTTTCAACCAAAACAGGACTGATCCAAGAAGAAAAGTTAAGGTCCATGTTTTGCTCTTTGGTTTTCACTTTCCATTTCCCTCGTTTCTCCTCCCCCAAAGATAGTCCAAAATTATCTCATTTGAGAAATGTAATAAATGTAGCAAAAGTGGAGAAATGTGACAGAATGAATTGACTTCCACTCTTCCAAGCCACATGTCAGAGTTTAAAAAAAAAAAAAAAAGAGAGACTGAAGATTAAGGAGAACTTTCACATAAGCCATTTTTTTTTACCCTGGAAATGTTACTTCTGAGGAAGTGGCTCTTACCAGAGTTTTCAGTAACTTCCAGATTATTTTGTAGAATGACAGAAGAACTCGCTTGCTCCCTGACCCCTCCTTCCAAAAAAAAAAAAAA
>VZTL01004726.1:33977-45894 GCA_013400535.1 Scopus umbretta
TTTTTTTTTTTTTTTTCTTGAGGCATTTGCCTTTGGGATTTTTACATTTCTCTTGGAACAGAGTGGTAGCATGGGAAAAGGCCAGCTGAGATAAAATATCATTCCTTTCCTGTTTCTGCATCTTTATTCTGAGGAAGAAAAAGCCTACTTTTTGACCTTGAGCAATCCCAGATAAGGAGGAGCTGGCTGAGGGTTCCAAGCGCTTGATATCCAGTATTTTATGGGTGTAGCCTAGGTTTATTAAGCCTGACAATAATTTTACCTTTGTATAATTCTGTAGGACACATCACAGATTATGGGTTGCATTTTCACAAATACCTAAGTGGTGCAGCCTCTTGAGCCACAGCTGCTGCCTGCCCCATGGTTCCTAGTCACCTTCTGTGGGACACATGCCAGGAGGGTGACGAGTGCATGGCCAGATTTCAGCCTCATGTGTTAGGGCACTTGAGAGGCATGTACCAGATGTAGGAATCAGTCTAGATAGCAACATAGCTTTTGAGTTTCTCCATTTGAAAAAAAAAAAATCATATCCCCATTAAAAAAGAATTGAAAAATGTGCAGATAGGGAAGTAAGGGCACATGATGGATTAAGTGCCTTTCCCATGGCCACACAGGAAGTCTGTGGCTGAGCTAGGAATTAAACCTAGATTTCCTCAATCTGCATCCAGTGCTGTCCGTCTTTGAGGCCATAAAATTTTGTTTATTATCAAATTCTCTATAGACTGAAGCAGAAGGCTACTGTTTGTGAGGAAGAGAGTTATTAAAAGATGAGTACTATTTACAATCAGTGAGAAGCTGAGAATAGTTCTGGACCAAGTATTGCCCATTTCTATTGCTATTTAAAGTTCTCTTTTTTCCAAGTTTACATCAGCATAAAAATCCCCTTGTGGTATTGCTCCTTAACCAAGCAAACTACACATGCCTTTCCTTATGGCTAGGATTGCAGTTGAGGCCAATGCTTAGCTGTTTCCAGCTGTCCTGGTTTAACAGTACGTAACATTATGACTGTCTTGACAGAAAGATGTTCATGTTTCTGCCTGTTTTGTTTGACATTTCTCATCCAAAATCAAATAGAAAAATTTCATCCATTTGCTGTGGAGAACATCCATAGCTAAGTTCTCTCTTACGATACTCATTTGACTTGACATAGCATTAGTTCTTGAATGCTGCATGACTGGTTTTTGTCTTTGGAAATGCTGAACTAAATCAAGACGGCCTCCAATGAAGTTAAAACCAGACCAGAACTAGTAAAGCCAGAAGAAGGCAGATCGTGCTCCTCAAACCCAAAATATACACCAGCCCTTCTCTGTAATAGGTAGGAAATGACAAGCGAGGCAGAACTGTCACAATGGTCATAGTCCCTCTCACATACATGTACATGGGTATTACATGGCTTGGTCACTCTGCCGTCCCTAGAAAAATAATGCAGTATATAAACTGTGCCACTGTGACCTAGACAAATTGGTGCTATATCTGTAGGGAAGTGGAAGAGCAGGCAGAGCTGCAGGATGGGACATGTAGTGCAGGTCTCCAACAGTCATAACATCTGAGGGACTGTTGCCGTTCACAAGAGGAAACTGCTAACTCCTTCCTGCGCCGGTAAAGTCACCTCTCCTCTGTCCTGCACGTCTCAAAACACAGTAACTTTAGCTGAATAACTAAACACTGATCGAGTGGCCCAGAAGATATTTCCTAATTCACAGATAAATGGTAGGGAAAATAGCTGAGCCTGTTGATATTCTCTGTGCAAGAGTGTTTCAAAGAAAGTGAAGCCTCACTAATACCCATTTCTTATCACCTCCTGACAGCCTCCTTTGTGGGGGAATAGCCACAAATGGTTTTGAACGAGCTCTTCCAACAGGGTAGCTTTCATGCAGTGATGAACAAATAATTGTGCCACAGTACACCTTCGTGTAATACTCCTGTCTTCATTACATGTGGGATTTCACCACTGTCTTCCTGAGAAACTATAAAATTCAGTTTGCCACCGGATAAGATAAAGACTGGAGCTTGACTCAAAAGGGATGCATAACTATTAGTGTTGTGATATTTACGGAGGTCATTGCTCAAGTTTTTACTTTCTACTCAGCCCTGGATCACACAAACTCTTATCGAAAAGTCCCTGAGAAACGGGAGACTGTAAAAAGCTGGGTCCCGCTCTGTTCTTAAAAAGGTTCATGTTCTGCTTTGTGTCTCTTTTGCCTGCAAATGGAGAAGAGAAAATTCTTCGTGTGAATTTTGAACACTTTCTGCTCCAGCCAAGTTTCGCTCTGAATGAGCGGGACAGAACAGTACATGATCTCAGTGGAAGGACTTCCTAAGCTATCTGCTCCATCCGCTGGCAGCTGGGCAGGATTGCCCAGTTAGGCAATCCCTACTCTGCTTTAGCCAATTTCCTTCTGTACTCTTCCATCACTCTGCTCTCCATGGCTGCCTTCAGCAAATAAGTCTGTTGCCTAATTGAGCCTTCTCGCTCTGAGGCTAGGCATTTTGAGGCCTTTTCTTCATGTTTGATTTCCCTCTTTTCTTTCTGAGAGTGATTTGAGGAATCCCTCCTCTTGATTGATAAGAAGATAAGGAGCAGGGTGGTGGTTGGTTCAGGTTAGGTGATATCCAGCAGCACACAGAGCAGTACAGTTTGGTAACTGTCTTAAAGTAGGTGGGAAGGGGAATACAGGTCAAGTGGGTGAAAGTCGGAGAGGAATAGTAATCTAGAAGATTGCTGCAGAGGCAGAAAAGACTAAGCCTATATATTTTTTGTTTGTTTTAAATTTTTTTTCTGCTAAGCCACCAAGTACAATTCCTGGTCTGTGCTTCCCTTTCTGTCACTTCTCCATAATTCTTAGCATTTCAGTTGGGCTGCTGTCTCTCAGCTGCTTCCTCTTTTCCTGCTTTCCTATATTTCATTATTTGCCCTTCTTCCTCTTCGAGTGCTTTTACAACAGAGTGAGGAGGATGTGGAAACCCAGTTACAATATGACACACAAATTGCAGTGTCACAACTGCAGCTCTTCGGTTTCACCTCCGGGAGCGCGCAAAAGCAGGTCAGGGTGGAGAGGCAGGAGTAGGGTGCTGAGGGAAAGAAGGGAAAGATTTATAAATAGGGAAGAGCAATGACAGAAGGTCACAAGGTTTCCAGCTTGGGAACGTGGGATAATGGCTTTCCACATAGTTTAAGATAACCCCAAACTGAATCATCACTGTGTCCTTGAATGAAAAGGGGAGATGGCAGTCTGTGCCAGTTTAAGGTTCTTCCCACAATACTGCTGCCACACAGAAGATAAAGCCCTGACGTGTTTCTGAACTTGCCTGTAGAGACGTGAAAGCTGAGCAGACCTCTAGGCCTGTATTGTGCACAGCTCCTAGCATTGCACTTTCAACAAAAAAAAAACAAACAAAAAACTCAAAGGAAAAATTATTCTTAGTGCCCGTGTCTCTGTGTGAAGTGAACCTTTGGAAGATGTCGTGGATGAAAATGAGGAGGTGCTGTAGCTTTTATGAGATATCAGGCAGCTGGGAAAACTTGCTCCCACAGACTTTGCTCCAACCGCTTCCTAGCACATCTATTCATTAGAGGTGCTTTTTCTCTTTCCTCGCCTCGCCTCGCCTCACTGTCCCTTCCCTTCCCTTCCCTTCTCTTCTCTCTTTNAGTCTCAGTATTTGGATAAGTCCCTTCTCCTTCCCTTCCTTCCTGTCCCTTCCCTTCCCTTCCCTTCCCTTCCCTTACCTTCCCTTTTTTTATTTCTTTGTGTCTGGGTTTCTCCTAGAAGCCTTTCAACTTCGTTGATTTAAATTTACATCATAGCAACTGCTACAGGACTTGCTCCAAAATTCTAGGCCATGACAGATGCTAAGGAGATAAACAACTGTGGGTTGGGAGGAAATGGGTAGTATGTCCAGACTGCTCTGTGTGTTTGTGGAAGGAGTTAGAGGAACAGTAGATATGGGTTTCCTGTTAAGCTGGACAAGGGGGAAGCTGTGATGTTTCTCAGCTGTGGCTGTGATTGGACTCCAGTTCAATAGCATTCTCATTGTGGGTTTGCTGTATCTCCAGTCGCCATGAGAAGATCAGGTTGTCTTAAAAATCTGAACACCACTAAAAGTCAAGGAGACTTAAGCTCCCAAAATCATTTAGATACTTCAAAATTTCTCTCCACTGCTGCACATTGCTTGCAGTCTGTGGGGTGCTGTGGTGGAACAAGGGTTTGATAGTCTCCCTCTGCTGCAGACTGGGAAGCAATGCCTGAACCAGGTCTGAGCTTTGAAATCAGAATATGCCATCGCATGTCCTTTTTGTTAATTACTTCTCCACTGATAACTTACAGGTTATGGCAGAGTTTGTGAGGAGCCAACAAATGCCTGCCTGCGTGTGCATGCTAAACAGAGAGTGGTCCTGATTTTCAGAAGTGACTGGATGCCCAGAATTCAGATAGGGAGCTTGAGACAGTGGTCTGACTTCTCAGTGATCAGTGTTTTCCAGGCTGATAAGTTTTCTGACAATCTAGTTTCATTAGTGTCTGAAGTTGAAGAGCCCCAAAACATCAGTTGCTTTTGTAAAAATCTTTTGTTGATGGACAAAAGTTAACATAATTGGTAAGGCATATTGAAATGAGTGGAAGAGTTTAGAGAAATTCAAGCAGTATTTGAATGCTGCTTAAACCGTGTTAGATTATTCTCTTCTATACCTCAGCCAGGAATGAAGGCCTTGATGGAAGAATTTCTGTGGTCTGAGTTATGTAGGTTTCTCCTGTTCATAATAGTCAGATCTGGGCTACTTATGATAATTTAGTCTAGAGTGGTGCTATTTGAGACCATTTAATTCAACAACTATTATTTTGAAAGCCTTTTCCCTTGAAGCTCTGCCAGCAACATGGTGGTTTGGATGCTTTGTTGATCTATCCATGTTAAGAAAACGGTTGCATTTTGATGTAAGATAGTGATACTCAGTGTGGTGATTGTGACTGTTTGAAGATTTTGATCTTGACTGTGTTTTCAGTGAGTTTCGAATGTCGGATTACTCGTTCAAGAGTGATAAAATAATTTTAAAACACCCTTCTACATTCACCAGCCTTGAGCATTGCTGAAGATTTGTTCAGAGTTTGAGGCAGCTGCACCTGAATGGACTGCTGTATTGGCCTTTCTCCTCTGGAGGTATGATGATACCTGCACCAGAAACCCAACTAAACCTCAACTTGGAGTTCCCTTCTGCAGCACGATTCCTTTCTGATTTTGGAGATAACCTTCAGGACAGGAATAGGGACTCCTAAATTCAGCAGTTTCAAATCACAGCTGAGGTGTGCTTGCAGAGCAGAGCTAGGAAGTTCAGCTAGGATGCTGGTCCTGAGGTAATATCTTTTACGTATAGAAAATTCTTTAGCCTGAACTGCCGTCATGTTTTTCCCCCCATCTTTCTGAGAAACTACAACTTTTTTTAATAATCTCTCCTTCTTTTTGAGTCAGCTGTTGCAGTAAGCTAGTGAAATCCAGGTTTTTCTCTTAGCATTGTGCTCAAAGACCCAAGGAAGCAGTATATAACTTTGCAATTGTAGGATGCCTCACAGAAGAGGCATCCAATGTCAGGGATGACTTCTCATAGCACTAATATGTTTAAGGCTGGATTCTGTTCAAGGTAGGGAAGGAGGGCTTGTTTTTCCTGAGGTAAAAGCAAGGATACAACAGGCATGAAAAATGGCCAAGGAAGTGAGGAAAGACAAGAAGTCTTGTAAAAATCTGGGCTGAACTGAGTTTGCAGACTTTCAGAATGATCCAGATCCCTGAGTGTTTTAGAGTTTCCCAGCATCATTTGGGGTTTCTTGCAATTTCAGCACAGAGGACTGATTGCCTGAGGGGGACTCCAGGTCCCTGTAGCAAAGTATTGGCTGCGATACCCGGTGGGAAAGAATTATTTTTGTCCTGACATGTTTCTCCTCAGGAGCTATCTGGTATGTCCACATTCACAGAATTTCTTTAGGATTTCTGTAGAACAATTTATGCCTCTTCCCCAGAAGATGTAGACTAGGATTTCCTTTCACTGGACTGTTAATCAAGTAAACAGAAATTTACATTGCCAAATCTTCTGGCAATATTTCTACAAACCAAAAAGAAAAAACTTCTATAGTCTCGGATGGATACTTCTAGAAAAATAACTGAGAACTCAGGATTAACAGGTCTAAAGCAGGCTACCTCAGGATTACTTTCTTTGCACAGTCCCAAGAGAGATCATCACCCATTAAGCAATGACTACATTTGATCTGCTTTAGTCTAAAATAAACTTTCAGTACCCCTGTATGGTTTTTTTTCCCCTTGTCTGGTGAGGGGGACACAGAGGACTCTGCTCTGCAATTTGTTTTCTGAGCAGGCAAGGTGATAAAATTATTGTCAAGTATTCCCTCTCAAGTGCTGAAATGGCTAGGTTCCTCTCCATTTCATCCTCTGACCTCTTCTCGAAAGAGGAGACTGACAGTGCACAGCCATGGCACGGCACCCATAGGCACCGCCCCAAACCTAAACACAGCTGCTTGGTCTAATTTTAGATCTACTGACCCTTTGACAGCTGGGGAACTATGGACACTTGCATAAAATAGTGCTTGAGACATCATCACTGTAGCTAAACAGTCCCTGGTAAAAGTCCCCGCATCTGTCTCGCTGACAGCGAAGGCACAGCACATTAAATGTTCACATGGGTGGACTTGTGAGGGCCTGATCCTGAGCCAGGGTAGCTCTGTGCTACTCCAGGGACAAGATTAAAGATGTGTAAGCAGCTCACTGAGCTGGAGCATGAAAAGGGGAAGATTTGCAAGGGCTAACTTTGCATTCAGGGCAAGGCAAATTTAGGTGCGCTGAAGCAATATACAAAACAGCTCATCTCCCTGCCTGTCCCTGTGCCTCTCCACGTACCACGCTGGCTGTACAGTGAGCCTAGGAGCTGTGTCCTCCCCTTCCTGCTGCAGACCCAAGAACGCTTCATTGCTCCCAAGCAGTAACTTTCTTCTGCGCGTAACGACTGCTGTCTTCAGCTGGTACAGGTCTGACCAGCACCCTCTGTAGGTGTTCAGATTTTACAAGGTTTTCCCTTGGTCAGGCAGGCTTAAAATTATCCCGCCAGCTACAGTTCACATCATTTGTATGTAACTGATCACCTTAAGTGTGTAACTGCACTTTACTCATATTTCTGCATTTGTTAAGCCCTTTGCTTTGGCTGGGGATCCCCACAGTAACCCCTGGGGTCTGCAGCGGGGTAAGGACAACTTCCAGTCATGACAGCATGGCTTCATGCAAGAAGCTGACTGTCTCTCCCATCTGTGAGGAGTGTCTTTGGTCTCCCTGTTAAATCTGTGTAGTTGCTCCCCTTCTCCAAAACACTAATCTTTGCAGGTGCACACTCTTTTCACGTTCTCCTAGGCTGCCACATGCAACTGCCATTAGCTAGAATTTTGTTGGATTCATTGAGGACAGGTTAACACCCATGAATTTCACCAAAGCATGCTCTGTGGAAGGATTAGAGAAGGATGATGACTTATAAATGTTACATTATCATATGTCTGAGGTTCTTCTTCTCTTGGTGTGTGGGGAAGAGCATAAGCCACAACATTTGTGCCTATAGCATTTCTGGAGAACACAGCTTCACAGGTGCCAGACTCGGCACATAAGCACTTGTATCCAAACAGATATACCTGTGTGAGCTGGAAATGTTGTCATATACGCTAGTGTTTTTACCTCACTGTTGTGTATTATTACTTGAGGTTACTTTGCTTGTTAAAAACTTCTTGCTATATGCCCTTTTGCTACTTCCTCATCCTTTAATGCCCACATTAAAAAAAAATCTGATGGAAGCAGAAGAGACAAAGACATTGAGGATGAGAAGCTCTGTTCTTGCCATCATTTGTCAGCAAACCTTTCCCTCCAGTTTGAAAATCTTCCCAACTTACTTCTCAAAACACAAAAGTGTCAATAAAGTCTGTTACTGGCAAGCCTGCAGCAGTTCCCTTAGCTTCTCCGTCATGCAGGCTGTAAAAGACACAGAGCACTTCATATAGAGGAAGCATGGGTTACACATACACGTGGAACTTGAGAAATAGGTTTAGCATAGCTTTTCTTGATAATGCTCTTTCTCTGGTCTTTAAAACTGAGTTTTACTGGTAATTCAGATGATGAACATCAAGGAACCAGGTAGTTAACAGTCTTTTGAAAAACCAACTTGAATCCAGTACAAAATGTACCAGCGAGTAGCACAACAAGGACAATAAACATGAACTAGATCAGCCCCTTGGCTTGGTTACAGATCATTTCCTGCTGAAACACAAATTCAGAAAGATACATAAAAAGCACCTAGCTTGAAGCGCGTGAGTAGATTTCAGGGGCATTACTTGAATCTGTCTTTAACCCGTCCATCTTCACTGGTGCATTAGACGATTCCCATAGGTAATTAACGGGAGGTTTACTGGGAGTCTGCACCCCAGCGGAGCAAGAGCCACTTTGTGTTCCTGGAGAGGACATACTGTCTCGGTTGTTTTGTTTACTTGTTTGCATTCCCTATGGTTTGATCTCATTGCAGACCCCCGGGAAACCATGTTGATGTGTTTTGCAACGCAGTGAGCACAGCTCCCTGCTCCTTGCAGCTGAAGCTGAGCCGTGCATGCCGGCAGGCACTGGCATGGGCTTTGGCACGCCGGGCACCTCCCCACGGGCAGCAGCGGGCACCCAGCAGTGGAAGGAAATGGCAGTCGCGGGCGATGACATGGGTGGAGCTCCTCACACTGTTTGTCCTGTGGGAGATAGCTTATCCGGGGACGCCTGTGGTTCTGGAATAATATGCATTTGATTGAAAGCCAAAATTAGAGCAGGGAAGAAGTTGGCTGCCAAGCGCTGATTGGCACTTGGAGTCAGAGGAGGGGCAGCATGGACCCCGCAGGGAGGATCTCCTTATCCGGCGGCACCAGTCTGCTCTACCTGCAGGTGTGTCCCAGCAGTTCCTGCTACTGCTGGTCTTTCTGTTATTTTTGTTTCCCTTTAAAAACCTGGCTCAGAGCCTCTGGTTAAGAAGCCTTCATTTTTATCTGTTGCCCCCTCTTCTCCATGTTGCAGCCAGCGGTAAAGACTTCGGCGCTCTCAAGCAAAACGATAAGGTGCCAGCACTGCGTGGCCGGGATGCCTCGCTGGCCTCAGACGTTCGCCTCCCGCTGTGCTAGTGGTCCTAGCTGGTGGTCTCTCCTGCCACACGGTGAATGCTGGGTCCTGTTTTAACAGAAGCCCTACATCATGGCTTGCGCGACACGGGCTGCATACAGCCCCTTTTATTTGTTGTTGGGTTTCCTTTTGTCCGTGGCAATGAAGTTGCACTGTAGGCTCTAGCTGTTTAGGCAATTCTGAGCTGCCTCTAACTTTCAGTATTTTACACACACGGGCACCAGAAGTGCTTGATTAACTGGGCAATGCAGTGCTATATGTAGAAAGGAGAGGGCAAACCAGTCATTTTTAAGAGCACTTGAGTGCATCCGCTTTTTCTATAGCTAAATGACTACTTAGTTTGAATCAGTCCCACCTGTGTTGTGTTGTGTCTTCTGAATTTTACTGAACAAGAGCTGAGGTCATTGCATAACTAGCTATTGCTTGCTCTGCCCAGACTTTTTGTTGGCCTTTTTTACATCTACATGATTCTTCGTGGCGCTTCAGAAACTCATAAGGGAAAGGTGCTATTAATGGAAATGTAATTTAAGTTAAAGAATTGGTCCTTGCTGTTGTCAAACCTAGCCAGTGAATACTGACTCTTTAAATATTCTGTGGCCAAACAACTTGCTTGTGTGCCTTACATTTCTGAGAATGGCATCCTCCACCCACAGGGCTCTTATGTGGTGAGAACAGAAGCTGATGCCACAGTAAATGACCATGAGGTAAAAAGAAAAGGGGGAAGGTTTCGATTTCAGGTCATAGCCAACTGCTAGAATTTGGTGCACTGTAACAAAACAGAATAGCTGTTATGTCTTATATCAGAAATAACGGGTAGATTTGCTGGCAATATTCTGTTTTCTGGTTTTTGTACCTATGTAAACAGGAAGAGATCCTGGCTGCTTTTTTTGACACATGTTGGCATGCTGAGGTGATTTATTTTGGCCTGATAGGCTTTTTTCATCTTATTCTGCCTCTTTAGCAACATTTTCTATAATCCATTAGAAAGGATGGTGCTAAAGGCTGTCTCCTCTGCACCATAACAATGCTAATCCACTGTTCAAATCAGCTAGGTATTGTTGCACCTTTGTTTGTCTGCTGCTTGAATAGTTATGGTGCCTTCATGAAAAGCTCTTGTTGGACTTTAAAGCCACCATTTAAACATCAACTAACATCAACAAAACACTTCTGGCTTGTCTTGGAATAACAAATGAGCCATTCAAACAAATTACATGCACCCAAATTATCTGAAGCAACTTGAAGAGCGGTCTTTTCTTCCCTGTTGGCTGCAAGGTATGAGCAAGACATTGCATGGACCAAAAATCAGATTATCGTGGTTATTTTCAAAGAAAGGCTAACAGATAACTTCTTAAAGGCCTTATATGCCACAAGATGCAGTTAAGTACCTAGTGTGATAAAAGTACTAAAGATGCTCAAATGCCATTAAAATTCAAAGGGAGTTAGGGAACTCTATTGTTAAAATGCCCCCGAAGCCTCAGTGAGATTTATCTTTCCCTGTTATTCTCTAAATTCCTTTGATATCCAGGTCTTATGCTTTTTTCTCTTTAAAAATTCTAATAGAGAAGAATATGACCAGAAGGTGCATGCCCCCTTCCAAATGGGATTTTGGACCAGGTATTTAAACCTGTGCCCCTGCCAAAGTCTCACAAAACTGAAAGGATTTTACATCTGGGAGGGACTCCCATAGCTGGAAGAGAAGCTAAACTGGCAATGGATTGAAAACAAATTACTAATTCTTCGCTTGCCTTTTTTTTTCAGCTGCCTATTTCTCTGTCCTTTAAAAGCCACCCTCCACATCCTGTTTCCCAGGAAGTGCATTTGGTTTCTCCTTTCTCCCCACTACTGACTCTTTCACTCATTGCAAAACGCCTCCCTTCCCTCTCCACATTGCTCAACTTTTTCCAGGGAAGGGTGGCTCTGTCACCCCGCCCTTCATCCTGCCTTCCCAACTGTCCCAGCCTGAGCCTCATGCTACACTGCTCTTCGGTGATAAATCGTGTCATCATCACTTTCCTCTTTGACATGTCAATTCTTTTTTTTTTTTTTTTTTTTTCCCCAAAGACTTGCATAAAGCACCTTTAACCGTAGAATACAGAACAGTCTTTGTAACATAAATTTCAAATGCTCTTCAGAAAATCCTGAGTGAAGTTCCCAGTAAACATCAGAGAACACAAGAGACCCACCCAGTGCCCTGCTTTTGGGTAACTTTTCCACACTCTGGGTAGGTAAAAAGGGAGTGGGGGAGAGCTGTCAGTTCAGTGACACTGGTGCACTCTACACTCCTTGCACAAAAAACCCAAGGGTTTGGATTAAACTCCCCTGAATGATGTGTACAAAGAGAGTAAAATACAGAGCCTTTCAAGGTCACCTCCAACCAAACTGAAGTAAATTAATTAATGAATAATGTCTTAATGGGCTTAGAAGAGCCAATGAGAAATTATTACCATGAATTACTGTAGAGCTAATTAATGTCTGCATGAATGTATACATAGACATGGATGTGCACAGTAAGTATTTATGCAAAGACTACATCGAGTAACTGTTTGAGAAACCTGTACAAATGCTGAGTATGTTCTTGATCAGTGCATCTGAAGTCTGATTCCCAGGTATCTGTCACAGCATCAGTGCTCCAAGAGTAATTTTCCCCACTATAGAAAAGGAGGGACAGGAACCTCTCTTGCAAAAGAAGTAGGAAATACTGTTGATTTTTACTTTCAAAGTCTCCAGAAAA
>VZTL01004727.1:8736-19667 GCA_013400535.1 Scopus umbretta
AAAAAAAAAAAAAAAAAGAAAGGAAAAAAAAGGTAGTTACTATGCCAGGGAAAACATTGAAGACTGCTTACCTGATCTTTCTTAAGACAGCAACACAAGGCAGGAAATCTCATACTACTGGGAAATCTCTAAACATGCCAGAAGCAACTGACAAGTGTAAAGCTATTCTTGGAGTACAGCAAAGCTACAAACAAGCTAAAAAAATATTTCAACAGTATGTCTGACAACAGAATCAAAAAATTAAAGACATGAGTTCAATTGTAAAGTCAACCTTGGACAGAAATGGTGTTAGGCTGATATTTGAATTTTACTGCCTGATCAGGTAATATATGGATTAGTTGCTGGGTATATTTGCACAGTGTTCATTGCATCATTCAAAATGAGTCTGATCTAAAACAAAAATATCCTTATGAAAAACTTTAGAATAGGAACTTCATAGTGGTATCTATAATTCCTTTGTTTAATCACATTAACTGGAAAGGAGGATAACATAGTAATGAAGTAGCATTTGTACTGGTGATCTAACAGCAGCCAAGTTAAATTTAGTTAGATATATTTTCCCCTTCCAGGTCTCGAACATTTCCATTAAGAATGAAAATGAACCCTTATTTGAACAGTGGAGCTAAAATCCTTCTTTGTTATTATTAGAAAGAAGAACTCTGTTTTTCTTCTTTTATTCTTGCAGTGCCATATGCATATTTAGAATTTATTAACATTTTGAATTTTTGTCTTCTGGCTAGAGAATGCTGATCACAGATTAAAATGTCATCATAGGAGGACTCTTTGAGTAAAAAAGCATCACTGTTTCTCTGGAGACATCTAAATTGGTGTGCAGCTCTCCCACTTGAGGATAATATGTAACAAGCAGGAATAAAAATGTACTTTTTTACACTGGGATCAAATATCCAACATGTTATTTTATGTTATTCACTATTTTTCTACCTGCAACACATTTTTTTCTTTCTTTTACCTCAGACTTTTAAGCCCTGGTTTGAAGTCTTCAGAATTGCAGAGGCTACTGCATAAGACTCCTGTCCATTCATAAATTGCCTTCCTTAGCCTTTATCCTGCCATAAGAATAATCTTATCCAGACAGAGGGTAGTTATCCTTAAACAAGTGCATTTTAAACACTTAGACAACTGATCTTTTACATACATCTTTCACAACTGATGTTCAGTTCAAGAATTGAAAGAAGTGTTATTTATATCACATAATGGGTTCCTGTTAGGTATCTATTACTGAAAGTGTTAGAGCATGTCTACTCTGCATTGTTTAGGAAACTTTTACCTCTCCCTGAACAATATTCTTCTTGATAAACTACTATTTAGAAGTGCAATGGATGTCACAGCTACTTCCAAATTAAGACTGGTTTATCATAGAACTGTTCTTTAATAAATGTTTGCCTGTGGAGGCACCACAGCCCTTGTGATATATCTTTAAAAAAATATAGCTCTGTGGATAATAGTCTTGGTATCTTCCAGCTGTGAAACTAAAGGAATCCAAGCCTTCCTGCTAATTCCTAAGAATTAATATAAAATGAGAAAATTATCCATAATGCCAACTCTTACAACATTCTGTTAATTACATCTCTGTGTCCCAGACATGCTATACTTTACATATTCAGTTTAGGGTCCATTTCTTACTTGCTTACTAACATGTAGACAGTGAAAGAAGCAAACTAAACATACAAAAGGTTATGAATTTGCCGGACAACACATTGTTTCTTTCCCTTGAATTCCTGTGATTTCTTTATTGCTATGCCAAATCCACAGGGTTTGGAATAGGTTGGGTATCAAAAGGCATATGGGAAGGAGCTGCAGACTTGCCACACCGAACAGATATTCTCACCCAATCTGTCATAGCAGTGATTTATACATGCTGGCTACAGATAATTTTGAGGAAGGATTCTGAGCAGTGCAATTCATGCCAGAGTCAAGAATTTAGGGGACTAACATTTCTTAAGACAAAGATTCAGGACTTTCCTGTAGTTAGGCAGATGTTCCCTTATCTTTCTTTCATCAATAAAAATGTTGCACTGCAGGCTTTTTAAGGCTTAATTTCTGCAGGTTATATATAGTGGTCTTTCAGTTTCCACAACAAAATAAGGTATTAAGACAGAAATCCCTTCTGAATCAAAACAATTGCACAGACCAGCCTTTGGCTTCTTTCCAGTGACAGTTAGGGGCTCGCACCTGCAATCTGCACTTGAGACCTTCTATAAGACTTGCCATTTATTAGTTTGAATGTTCTGCAAGAATATCCCAGGGGATAACTAAAAAAAGATCCACTTCATTGCTTCCTAATACACCTTCAGCAGGCAAAAGCATCAGCACACTTAGAAGAACAGCTCTGGGGTAAATAGGGAAGGTGAGTTAGATATCCCAGCTGCACAGCAGCCTCTTATGATGCTTCATCTGCTTTCTGCAGCATTTTGTTCCAAAACGAGTGTCACGGGAATGTCATCATTACAATAGGTTCTCACTTAAACTGGGAACAGACAAGGTTGCCACAGAATTAATTCAGCCAAAGACACTGCAAATGGTGGAGCTGGGCAGAGGTCCAGGGTGCACTATCCTTTTCTCCCCATCCATTCACCCCTGGGCAAATGTGGTTTCTGGTTGGGTAAGACAAGCAAGTGTTAGTAATGGGAGAAGACAGAGATTTCTAAGGATTCCCCTCTTCCTAGGTCTGCCTTCTGCTACTCAACCCAGTTAACACAGAGAGCATTTGCTTAAGCCCTGAGGTTAATTCAAGTTGATACTGCTAAGCCAAGACTTTTGTTTTCCTTTGGATCAGTTCTATCTGGTGGGGGAGAGTTGGTTTTCTAATTTTATAGTTAGATGTATGTGACAAGTCTATGGGTGTTCTAGATTTCCATCTTTTCATTTTAATGCCAAACTGCTTTGCAGTTACTTCCATTGCTTTTCTATGGAAGTGTGGTCCTGCAGCTAAGAGATTGCAAACATAAGCTAATTGTTCTTTTATCTTTCTTGCTGTTTCATTAGTGTTCTGGGACAGAATCCAACTGCCATGGAAGTTTTCTTAATCCTCCAACTCTAATTTCTTGCTGACCACTACTGACCTGATAATGATACTCTGACATTTTTCTCCTTTTTTTTTTTCTTTTTTTCTTTTCTTTTCTTTTCTTTTCTTTTCTTTTCTTTTCTTTTCTTTTCTTTTCTTTTCTTTTCTTTTCTTTTCTTTTCTTTTCTTTTCTTTTCTTTTCTTTTCTTTTCTTTTCTTTTCTTTTCTTTTCTTTTCTTTTCTTTTCTTTTCTTTTCTTTTCTTTTCTTTTCTTTTCTTTTCTTTTCTTTTCTTTTCTTTTCTTTTCTTTTCTTTTCTCCTTGGAGTTTTATACTTATCTTTCTGGCTTTTGTTCCCAAGTGCTTATGTGAGGCACAGATCCTGTCTACATTATCTTTTTCTTCTGTCAGTGAAATTGCCGTTTTTATGCCTTAAAGATGTGAGCATATTCTCCAGTCACCACTTGTGGCTTATGTATTTGAACATTATCTTATTTACTTAACCTTTTACTCACTCCTTTCTGTTTTGAGACTTTAACTCTCTTTGCAGTATTAATATTCCTATCTTTATTGGCCTCGTTGCTTTGGAAATTCTCCTGTTTGTTCTCTGTGTTACCACTGCTATGGGTTGTATGTAATGAAGGAATGATGGCAAAAGAATTTCTAACAATGAGGGCAGCTGACCACCTAAAAGCAGCAAGATTTGGGCAATCCACTGAAATTTCTTGTAGACAAAAGGGCAGCAGAGCTTTTCTATGGGACCCTGTTTTTTGAAAAATGGGGACATATCTGCTGAATGTTGCTGAAGTCTCAGCAGTGCGTTTACTCGATGTCTGAAATTCTAAAGGAGGATGGGGAAAAATAAATGACTGGATCTATTTCATGATTTACATAATGCTAGTCAGGTTTGGCAATAATTGTTTATACATAAAGTTGGCTAGCATGTTCCATACAGGACCTTGATATTTAACCACTTTTATGAGTGGGCTAGAGTTAAGCCCTTCAAACTGAAGTTTTGCCTAAGTATATTTATTATTTTACAGTTAAAGCAACTCAGTCTTTCTGATCATCTAGATCAATGGAATTAAAAACAGAAGCATCAGTGGATTTTTTTTTATAGTCATTACACTAATGAGTTCTAATAATTCTTTTTTGCAATGTCAACGTGACATTTGACATGGAAATAAAGAGGGAAGAGATACCACAGGGAATCCTTTCAGGCTGTCATTTGTCCCCATTGCAAATTCATCTAGCTTTGTTTGAATAGGCAATGATTTCAAATTAGGGTATGGCAGCAAACTCTAGGCAAGAGAGCCAGCATGCAGCCATCCATCCCGCAACTGAGCTGTGGTGTTGCAGGAGCAGGCTGTGCTCCCGCTGAACAGACAGATGAACACTGGGGACTGCACGGGCCCTCACTCTGCCTGTGCCTCTCCTGGCTTGGGCAACTGGCACCTGTGTGGGATGGACAACAAAAGAAACCATCCTTTCTTTGCACCAGCTGTGTGGAGGAGAGGAATGAAGCCATCGTTTACTGCAGGGAAAGGGAGGAGGACAGAGCACAGAAACCTCTAGCCGATATAATTGTGGCTGGTAGGGTGTTGCCTCCTGTGATTTTGTTGCCTTGATTGGCACAGGTCTGTTCTGAGATGCTGAGGGTCTCTAAAGGCTCATGGACAAGGTTTAGTAGACATGGTGTTGTTGGGTTGATGGTTGGACTAGATGATCTCAGAGGTCTTTTCCAACCTTAATGATTCTATGATTCTATGTGTAGATCAACTCTCTGTAATAGTGTTTTAGGGTTTCTTTTTGTTTTCAATGTTTCCTTTAAACAAGATAGAAGTATTTATACCTATGTATTAGCAGAAGTGTTACCTGCGAGGTAAAATAGCTTTATCTTCCTGCTACCATCACCTCCTGTGGAGGACACTGCTCATCACATGTTATTAACTGTGGCTACCTGACTGTATAACACCCACTATACACAGTATAAGCACAGTTGTGAAAACACCTACACAGACTCTTTTACATGCAGAGTCTATTAAAACTGCAAATGCAGCACCTGAGACTGAGAAAGTTCCAGAATTGAAGCTACCTCTGTGACCTTTATTTAGCCACCTGTGTTTTTGAATTATGCTACAGTCTTTAATTGAGTGATCAAAGTGAACATCTCCTTATTAGTGGACAACATGGATTTCTCTCACTGATAATGGATAATGTGGTTGCCTTCAGTGCCCCAGACTCATTTGTGACAGAAATTTCTCATTTCTAACATGGGACTAATAATTATTACCCTCCCCAGCCAGGGTCTTAGGAATGTAATCCATGCTTAAGATGTACTCAGAAGCTGCAGTAAGTCATCCAGCCTAAGAAAATCTGACAAACAACTGAATGTGGATGATATTCAGTAAATAAAGCACAAAACTGGAATGGCTGATGAAGGTAAAAAGAAATATTGAACAGCAGCTTCCAGTGAACCTCTGCTGTGATATACGAAAAAGAATTGGATGTTGATGTAAATTAACATGGGTAGCTTCTTATTCTCACTTTTCTTAATTTTCCAGTATTTTACTTAAATTTTGTTTGGATGCTTGAAAGCGTCTTTTATTTCTTTGCATGAAATACATTATTGTGCTTGGACAGGAAATTATTTTTGAAACATCCAAGCAATCAGTCCAGCAGTATATTATAATTTAATACAAGCATGAAATATAAGCATGAACTTTAGCTTGCATAGTTACAAATTTTTTCAGTGGTCACAAAGTTATCCTGTTGATCTTAAGGCAACAGCAATTAGAAAATGACAGTATTTTCCTACTGGGTGTTTCAATACTTATTTCCACATACCAGGAGGAGTAAGCACTTGATCTGGCACTCTGAAATGGAATTGGAGAGAGGGAAAAACTTGTTCAATTTTCATTATACCTTACAGAGTTTGGAATAGTTCAGTCTGGTCTCTTCAAAAAGCCATTGCTTTTCCAAGCAAAGTTATCAGTCTGTCATGCTGTTGTCTCCTGTCATAAAACTGTCATCACAGTCTCTCTGATGTGGCAATGCTGGGGGCACTGGTGAAGCTTCTTGGCTCGGCAGTGCTCAGATTTTTTCATGGCAAACTAGGTTGCTGCAATGAAAGTTACATGGCTCCTGCCACAATGTGGGAACTACCATGCCTTTCATTACTAATGTCATCAAATACCATCTTGGCAACTGGATATATTCCCAACCCATTTGAAGTATCAGCTGTTTATTCCTTCATCATTGACCTTTCTTACTTCCTTATAATTTGTTGAGCTGTTGTCCTTTCAACAACTGGCTCTTTTTTTTTTTTTTTTTTTTTTTTTTTTTTTTTTTTTTTTTTAAAGGTTTTTGAATGGGTCTGTGTCACACTGNTGAAAAGTGCTGTGAAAGGGTCTGTGTAACACTGAGTGTTTATCAAAATAATGGGTATGCTTTTCCATCTAAGATGTACATAGGGTCATAATGCCAAGAAATATCTGTAAGAATCAAATAATCGGAGGAAAAGCTGGGTTGGGAGGGACCCCTGAAAGTCATCTCATCCAACACCCCTCTCAAAGCAAAACAAAGTTGTATATTCTTATGTTTCAAGGCAGTTTTTGGACCCTATAGTCATACCATTGGGATTCTTGACTGTATTTGCTATAATGTTATTGTATCAGAAATTATGCTGTAATTGATTGTATTAATGATATATGACAAATTCATACGTATCTTGTACCTTGCAAGTCAGTTTAATTCCCCCATCATGTAGTTCTCAAGAATTTCTTTAAAGACTTGTTTAATTTAAAGGTTAAATAATCTCCTTAGATTCCAATTTGCTGAGTTAGGACAGATATAAAAAGAATATGTAGTCTAGACTTAGCTTGAAATAACATCTACACTGAACAATGACTGTTTTCAGGTGATACATCCAAACAGAACTGTAGCTATATTTTCATTTGATTTTCTATACTACCCACATATTTTAATGATGGATTTACAAGAACTCTAGAACACTATACTCTGGACAGGTTTGGTTTTTTATTTTCCTAAATCTTTTCCAACAAGTCCCCAGCCTTTGGGTCTTTCATTAATCACCAGTTTGTTGTAGAAAATAATCTTCTGAAGTGTAAATATTTCTCGCCAGATCTATTTTAACTAGCTGCTTTCACCTTGTAATCAGTACTTTGTACAAATTTTTGTTTGTTTCATCACAGGCAATAAGTAATGATTACATAAACCATTTTCCATTAAATTCCTCTTGAGAATGTGAAAATGACACACTTTTTTTACGCCTAAAGAAATCATGTGATGTTTTTACTAGGGACTACTCTGTGGTTAAAGGTTCACATTCCGAATAGCTGTAATTTCTTCTTTTACCTTTATATGTAGATCCAATTTTATTCTGTTGTAGTTGTTAGTTCTGATGCAGTTATGGTCTCCATGGAAGTTTGTGACCCTGACTCATGCAATGAAGGGAAAAACATTTTTAAAATAATATGTTTCTTAATTAAAAGATTGACTAAACTACTGATACAAACTGGAAAAAAAAAAGTTCATTAAATTTCTGTGGGAATGGTGTGTCATCTCTGTAGGACAAACTAGGGCTATATGTTGCCATATAATAATCTGTTTGAATCCCTGTCAGTGTGATCCAATTCCTGCATTTGCAAAGCTGTCCTTGTTTCAAAACGTGTAAAATGAAGTGAGGTTTTATTTTCGCATGTTTTTTTTGTCCTTTGAATCAGTGGCATATAGGGCACCATACTTAAACTATAATCTTAATCTGCCATACTCTCTGAACCTTATTTTAAAATGGACTTTTTGTCCTTTGTTTTACATTGTGATTCATCTCATAATGGCTTTGTTCATCAGTCACTTATCTGTAGATACTGCATGCTTTCCCTTTGACTACCAGTACCATATCTTTCTTTGTAAAAGAGATGTAAAAATGGTTTTGGCAAAAGCTATCTTCCATGAGTGCAAAAAAATGCACACAAACATAGTTCATTAGTATCCCAGCACTAGCATTTCTTTCTACAAAAGAAATGGCACTTTCAGGGTTATACAGGCTACCCATGTAAAACCTTTACTTGGCAGCTCTGCATACTGAAACTGTCCAACTAGCTGATAAGCGGGCACCATGCCACTGAAGCAGATGGGCATAGCTGTCGAGAGCCAAAAGACAATGTATGTGCATCAAGTGTGGATGTTGGTGGCAGGCTTCCCAGTCAGTGATGTCTTAACGATTAAATGTCCCGAGTTTTTTTGCATCTGTAGTTACAGAGATGCCAGCCTTACTCCTGGATGGTCTTTGAAAATCTCTCCTGTTTTATTTTTAAATTATAAAGAACTTTTTGAGAATGCTTGATGTAGAAGGTACTTGAGACAATAAGGTTAACTGTAAAGGAAATAGCAAAGAAACATTTCTCAGTCCAAAAAGGCACATACTCTCACCCAAAACTGAGATGCAAACTGGAGTTCCAGAGGAAGGAGTGCGAAAGCATTAGTTAGAGTATTCAAGATATGCAGTGGAGAGAAGCAACAGGTACTGTCAGAGAAAGGAAATGAGATACAATCAGAGCAATGCTATTACCATAACTTTACCAAAAAAGAAGGATTTGGAGCTTTCATCATGAATGAAAGATACTCAAAGCCATGAATAAGGAACATTGTGCTATTCTTTGATTGTGTTCTATTTAGGGAAATAGAATTTGGCCAGTCAATGTATATTAAGAGGGCTGGACCGCGAAATTACCTGATTGCATCACCAGTTTATTCTCAGAACTGGAAGAACCTAGTGCATGCAATATTTTTAGCTAACGTTTTTGACGCAAGTTGAAAGTGAAGGAAAAGACAGGTTCCCTAAGATATGCTAAGGAAAGGTTTTTCTTTGTTTCCAGAACAATACAGAGCCAAACATGCACACAGAGCCAGGTGTGAGCCTTCCTGAGGAAGGCCATAATTCATCCAATAAACAGTATAGTGTGTTTCTGGTGTGTAATGGTGATTTCAGTAAAGTCAAATACTGATTGATTGATAAATGAGGAAGATATTCTTAGAATAGTACTTCCTTTGAATATATGTGTTCTGGTTTCAGTGTGAAATGGATGTTTTTTAGATACACTTAGTCTTACATTTCCTCGAAGAAATTAGAAAATTAAGTCGATTTTGCATTTTATGCTCTTTTAGAAATAGTGATGTTCGAGTATCTACTTTTATGTTATTGTTACAGTTTCAGAATTCTTTTTTATCTCATTGAATACATTCAAGATTGAAAAAGACTGAAAAAAACCCATGTTGTATTAAAACACACTGATCTTGCCAAATCAGGCAGTCTTGCCAACTGTGTGTACCAGAAGAGAATAAAGGAAGAGGAAGTGTGTTCTTTGTCCTCCTCCCTCCCCTCCCTGTGGCTCATTAGCATCACTCAGTGAATCAGTCACACTCATGTGGGCACGGTGACAATCTCACAGGTATGCAACCCCTACACAAGGAAGCTGCGTCTAATCCTGTGTTCACCATAAAGTTTCATGAAGCTAGTATTTGTGCCTCTGGAATTTGGCTCCATCCACTCCAGCTGTCTTAGCCTCCTAAACAAAAGTCAGTCTGGCTCCATAATATGTTTGGCTCTAAACAGCTGTGTTAGTTGCGGTCCCTTTGAAGGCAAACACTCTGCAGATCCAGTTTATGTATGTTTGTTATCTCCAAAGAGTGGAAAGTGATCTTTGCAGTTGACTGATACTTTCAAAAAAGCCACCAACTTCCCAGAACATACCTGCCAGCCTGTGACTTTGAAAGTCTGTGTGCTTTGTTCTCCAACCCTGAAACACAAACTCTCCTAGTATCTTTAGCAACCTCCCAGTTCTTTTCCAAAAATTTGGAGCAGTCTTAGGAATTTTTGAAAATTTGTGCTTTAGAAAACAGTTCAGAGAGAGGGGAGAAACCACCTTACACTTCTCACTTATTTTTCCTATGACAAATATATCTTTAGCTTCAATTAAATCTCCTTTGGAATACAGATACCAAGGACCAAACTCAAAGCCCTGTGAACATAATGGTCAGGCTTCTCATGGCTTCAACTGTTAAGGCATTAAGTCAAAGAAAATGGAAAGAAGAACACAATACCTGGGAAACCGAGTACAAACCTCTCAATTTATCAAAAAGATCTTATTGTAAATTATTTAGTTTTAGCAAGAATTTTGATGTATTCACTGAGGGAGATGGATTCCCTTTATAAATAGTTGCAGTTGGCACTCAAATACTGAGGCATCAATAAAAGAATCTAGATAAATGTCAGTAGAGTTCTGTTCCTAGCAACAGTATCTATTGATTTTATTTTTTGCATTCCGTTAAAAATGAGCACTGAAAGAATTCTGAGTGACCTGATTTGTATTTTAAATAAGGAGTTTAAATGGGCACAGCTGCTAAAAACTCCATTAAAATGAACTGTTCAATGACTGCATTATAATAAAGATTTTTGGTTTTGGGTGTTTCTGAAAAGGCCAGAGACGTCAAGGAAACAGTCAATACATGTGCAGCTCCACCAGTATGCTTTTGTCTGAAGCAAATTATGGCTTCCCACCTTTCCAGTGAGAAGCCCCTCTCTTTAGATTACAGCACCAATATATTATGGTTTTTTGGTTTTTTTATCTGGACAAAACCACTGTGCCTTCCTGGCCACACATTGTCCCATTCAAGCAGGAGGGAGAGGCCTCAGCCATGAGACACCAGCTTCTCTAGGAAAGAGAGTGGGAGGGAGACAGTGTCAAAGGCTTTACTAAATTCCAGGTAGATAAAATCCACAGTCTTTCCCTCCTCTATTAGGTGGGTCACCTGACTTAGAAGGAGATCAGGTTGGCCAAGCTTCCTTTTTCCCTTCCAAGTTCCCTTTCATGAACCCATGCTGA
>VZTL01004742.1:3920-18241 GCA_013400535.1 Scopus umbretta
TTTTTTAATGGAAGTGTCTTTACTGGTCTGCCTGGGGCACAAAGTATCAATCTGAGCTGTGAGCAATAGACAGAATCAATTCTAGTAATTAAATACCAACTTTGTAACTGCTGCATCCCACCCTTTCATCCCACGCACAGGCAGCGTTTGTATCATCTGATTGTAATGTATTGTACATTAATACACTACTGCTTTGTGACTATCTTGAAGAGAGCTACCTCCACCTGAGCTATTTATCTTTTATTAGAAAACAGCATGAAGGGTGTTTGCCATGGGCCTTGACCATGCTATCCTAGATATTGCACATGCATAAGCATAAGTAGCCTTTAATGCCTACAGATGAACAAAAGATCATTGGTGGGTAGAGCTATCAGAAACCAGTGAGATGCTCATTGGCATTTTGGGGGTTTATAGGCTGAGTTTACCAGCCTGCTATCACCAGGCTTTTGTGGGCTTCGCAGCAAAAGCAACAACAGTGAAAAGAATTCCCAAGTTTAGGGAGCTGCTGCTGAGGGCGAGGACAAGCAGAAGAGTTGCAGCCACTTAATGAGTCTGCAGTTGGTGGTTGCAGTCAGGGCAGGGCAGTCCTTCAGCACACATCTGAAGTGCAGTATCTACTTGTCACAGAAGTGTTTAGAGTGCATCAAAAAGTTGTTGTGTAGTTCCTATCAGATGCTCCACTTTTAAATAACTAGGCATTTGTTTAGATTTTTTTTTATGCATCCCTCTACTGTTGGACAAGTGGGTCAAGAGGAACGTGAAGCATGTAGCATATAAACGTTGGCTGCATTATGTGCTCTTCAGCATTATGTTTGTCTTTTTTGCAGTGAGTGCCATAATTCTTCTGACCGGATCAAGGTGCGAGTATGGGATGAAGATGATGACATCAAGTCTCGTGTCAAGCAGAGACTGAAACGCGAGTCAGATGATTTCCTGGGACAGACAATCATTGAAGTCCGTACTTTGAGTGGAGAAATGGATGTGTGGTACAACCTTGGTGAGTGAGGCTTTGGGATTGAAAACATGTCACATGTTAGTTTGAAAACGTTCAAGAACACCTGGGTGCATCTGGACAGTTTACAAGAAAGAAAGAAAGAAAAAACAAAAAACAACAAAAAACCCCACAGAACACAAAAACACCATGTAATTTCAAGGGGCTGTGGAGCAGATGCAAGGCTTTGATCCCAGTTAAAAGGAAGAGGTGGAGTATAACTTATCAGAGGGGTGATGGGTTTTCCCTATCAGGCATTGGAAAGTACAATGGGCAAATGCTTGGAGCATGGTTGGATTCCATCTGTGCTGGAGACACGTTTCCTGTCCTGTGCCCTTTTTTGTGCTGACACAAGCATTTTGCCAGTCTGTAAGACCTGCAAGTGCACTGCACTGGCCTGGGAATTTGTTGAGACTTTTCCAAGTGGCCAAAATAGAAAGTTGTAGAAAGTACTGACAAGTAACCAGATAGTGCCGCGTTGACAGGCATAGTAATAATCCTGAGGAGGTCCAAAATCTTGGTAGGGACTGCTAGCAGTTCCCAGGAAGTCTATGATCTGTCCTTGGTGGTTCTAGTTCAGATGACTGAATCCAACCTAGGGGGGACCCTATAGCACATTTGCTGTCAGGAGGACTGGCTTACAGTGTGTCTTTCAAAGTTTTGAAAGAAAAAAGTCAGAAGTTTTCTCCATAGTGACTCTGATCACAAGCTCAGCCTGAGCTTTCAGCAGTTTCTTTTCCAGTGTTTCTACCCCAAGATGGCTGTGCTTTGAACATAAAAAATGCATGTTATTGCTGATGATTTTGCCTTCTAGAGAAGCGAACAGATAAGTCTGCAGTGTCTGGAGCTATTCGCCTGCAAATCAGTGTGGAGATCAAAGGCGAGGAGAAGGTGGCTCCATATCATATTCAGTACACTTGCCTTCATGAGGTAAGAAGCGGGTTCAGCTCAGTCATCACCATGTCCCTTCTGTCTCTTGAAGGAGCAATTTTCTGACCTTTATTTCCTTGAAATGTTCCTCGTTGCCCTAGATGAAGTTTCTTTTCCCTGCTCTGTAAGCGTGGAAACATGCTGAATCATCAGACCCATCTTTGTCAGGAAGGCAAAGAAGTCTTCAGGCTGTCTCCCCTGCACTGAAGCCTGGCTGGTTCACTGTCCCACTGTCACAGCTGTGCTGCTGTCAGGCAGAGATCATGCATTGGTCCAAATCAGAGCCCCACATGGGTTTAACATGGAGAAACCTCTGCATTTCCTTGAGTGATGTTTTCAGCATGTACCATACCTATGTCTGTCTTTAGAGAAGGCATACTGTAATGCTTTATGAATAAATTCTGATCTGGGGAGGGCTTTGACTTGGGCTGTTGAGTGATGCAGATATTGGTGTTATAAATTCTTCCGTGCTACTGCACTGGTGTATAGCTATAAAGAACTATTGGGGAACATAAGATAAGCTGCAATTACTGGATACTGACCTGTCTCAGGGTGGACGAAGCTGGGCAGGCAGTGCTGGAGAAGTTGGGAGAAATCCAAAGATAACTTGTGAGAAGGACTAAAGGGAAAACCCTGTCTCAGAGAGATGCATGATGCCCAGTCTGTCTATCAAAGAGAAGGCAAGTAGCAGGATCAGTTTCTAAGTACCTAATTCAGGAAGAGTAGTCAGAGCCCCTTTCACCTGACATACAAGAATATCATGAGGTCCAGTAAGGTTTAAGCAAATTCAGATTAGAAAAGAAGGACAGATGTGTCACAGGGGAATGTTCAGTTACAGGAACAACATATTTATCCAGATGCTGGACTAGATGAGCCCTGTGGGGTCTTCTGGTCTTACCAGAGAACAGGCAGTTACAAAGCTTAGAAAAATATCAGTAGGCTTCTTTTAGTAAGCTGTATTGTGTCCTTCAAAACATATTTATTGTTTTTAATTCAGTGATGGCTTCTGTTTGGTAAGCTATTTCATTTTTTTGCTTCTGAACATGCATGGTCACTTGCTGCCCTTTTTTGCAAATCTCTTTTTAAGTATCACCTCCTTTTATTTGTTTATCATAAAATGAAGCTGATTTACAGCTAGAATAATTTAATCAGGAAAAATAGTGGTGTAAAGCAGAGTCCTCTAGCACCTAATGAGATCATTAGACTTTTGCGTCCCTTACTACAGGGAGCCAGCTGTCTGAAAGGATGATGAATCTGTAAGTGACGTGAATTTGAGGATTACTGAGAAACCCACTGAACTGAACGTGCAATTTCTGCACAGCAGTGATAGCTGAAAGCCTTTGCAGTGTTAGATAAAGGGAAAGGTTATGTTGAATAATAATGCAAGTGTCTAGTTATAAGGGGCGATCTTAAGCATGTCCTTTTTAAAAAAAAATTAAAAAATCTGTTTCGACTGTTCTGCTGTATAATAACAATTACAAAGCTGATACAGAGCTGTTATATGAACTAGTTTAAATAGCTTGTCCATGTTAAGGCATTTCATTCTGAGGACAGAAATGTGTAGGTTTCAGGAAACTAATCAGTCTGTGGTTTCACTGCATTGAAGCACTCCTCTGCATCATTCACAGTGTCTGCTGGGTAAAGTTGTAGGTATGCATACAAAAAATTCATCTAGGAGCACTTGAGAAGAAAAGAAAGTGAAAGCAGAAAAATACATAGTGGGTAGGGGGAAAGAAAGAGAGAGGAGAGCAAAGAAATTTGGATTAGTGCCACCTTCTCAGCAGTTCCAAGCTCTTCACGAAACTCACTTGGATGCTTCAGCAGCCTCACATATAATTTTATTCCTGTTTTGTATTTCAGAACCTCTTTCACCCTNTTGTATTTCAGAACCTCTTTCACCATCTCACAGATGTGCAAGGGAATGGGGTGGTGAAGATCCCTGATGCCAAAGGAGATGATGCCTGGAAGGTGTATTTTGATGAGACAGCTCAAGAGATCGTGGATGAATTTGCAATGCGTTATGGCATCGAATCAATATACCAGGCCATGACGTAAGATGCATTTTGTGTGGTCTTTAATGCAGATAATCGGTGTAACTAATTGATGTGACTGTTAATATTTAGAAGATGAAATGTGTTGGTAATGGAAGGTTTGGCAGTGACAGCTGCTCCTTATGGGGCTTACTGTGAATGGAAAGAGACTGCCTGTTTCTGAATCACTGGTTTCCTCAAAGTTTAGAAATTAATGTCTGACAAAGAGCTGGAATTAAGCATCTATCTGAACAGGTTGTGTGTGCACTTTTAAAACTAATTCTAAGGAATTACACCAACTTTGGTAGTCTAAATGACCATTTTTTATTATTGATAGCTGAGCCATTCCTCTTTTAAAGCTTTAAAATCTGTTTGAGCACTCCTCTGTTAAAAAGATCCTGCCCAAGGATCCCACTGATGATTTCTGATGATGTGAGAAGGGATGAGGTTTTGTGAAGTGTTTGTCCTATATGTCTGTTGTGGCAAGTGATACAGTCATCTGAAGTCACTAATTTCCCAGGTGCTGTTGAAGGCATTTGTAGGAAGTTTGAGTAATGGAGCCACTGATTTGTCCTTTTTGGAGCTTGGCTAATGCAGTTCTCGATCTTTGAAGAGCATTTTCCTTGTCACTATACTTTTACTTGGATTTCAGATTAGCCATTCTTCCTCTTACAGACTAGTAGTGCTATACTTAGCTCATTTCTAATTTCAAATGTAATACTAAATACAGCAGACAAAACTGAACTTTTTCACATTAGAAGCTGAAAGTTTTAGGGTCTGGGTCCTTGAATGCGTTATGATCTGTACTGATGTCACCTTGCAAGCACGTTTTCTGGATACTGATTTAACCAAAATGGAAAAGAATTGGAAGGTACCTCCAGAGGTCTAGTCCCTGCTTATAGCAGGGCTAACCTGAAAGTTGGACCAGTCTGCTCAGGGCCTCTTTCAGTTTCTTGAAAATTTCCAAGGATGGAGATCCACCACCTCTCTGGGTTCCTCTCCTGAGGCTGTGTTATCCTGGAGAAGAAATTCCTCGTTGAAATCTAAACTAGAAAATCCTACTTTGAGTTTCCTATGCTGTAACTGTTGCATATTGCTTCTTATCTTTTAGTCTTCCCTCTAAAAGGATTTTGGCCTGTCTCAATGTTCTCACTAACCCTCCCCTCAAGGGTAGTCAAGACCCTCCCCAAGCAGTCAAGACATCGATTAGATCCTCGCTCCTTACACCTTCTTTTCTTCAAGCTAAACAAAGCCATTTTATGTTTCTATCTTTATTTACCAAGTGCCAAAATAACCCAATTGGTAATAGGTATCATGTAGCAAGTGAGGTTAACATTGAGGCGTCAGTATCAGATTTGTCTGAAATACTGACTTGTGAATTCCTATGAAATTCTCTCACTGGAGCTTTTTTGGTTATTATCATATGTAGGTTTACTAGCACAGAAGCTAATGTCTGTGATGAGTCCTTTAGGGAGAAAGCTGCATTTAGAAAATAGTTCCCAAATTTAGTTTGTGAGATCAGTGAGGATACCTGCTTAAAAAGGACTACTTAAAAATGGCCCAACTCTTCTGTCTGTTGGAATGAGCTTTACTTGCCATGTCCCATAACATCAGACCTCTTAAGCTCTGACTTTTTTTTTCCTCCTTCTGTCTAAGATTTTCTTTGACTGTTTAATCATTTCACAAGCGCAGATGCTTCTGGCGTAATTTTGAGATTTCCTGCAGGAGGATTCCTTGCACTTTAATGAAAGCAGTTAAATGGGAAAATGCAAATGAGTGTGCACATTTCCTGCAGGCTAGAAGGGTTAGCCCTAAGGAATCACGTATCAGTGCAGCACAGAAATACTAGTGTGTGATCTTGCTGTGCTTCAGTGGTTTCCAGTTGTTGCTGCCTCATGTCACCTCAGAACCTCCAGTGGCAGCATATTATATAGATCTCCTTGTGTCAGGCTTGGTTCTAGGAATTGACATCAGGACCCACAGTATCACCTAAGTCACAAGGTGTTGGCAACAAATAGTTGAGAAGCTATTTTATGGTCTGGAAAGGGCTGTAGCGAAGGAATTTCTCTTGTTTCGAGCATATCTGTTGTCTAGATGGCATCTTTCTGATTTACAGAAAGGGAGAAAACATAACTTTTATCTGTTCATGGTGCCAGCCAGAGTAAGGGGGCTATTAAAGGTACAGAGTCAAGCTGTGCTATACAAAAGAGACTGTAATGACTTACAGAACTATCCTTTTGCAGGCATTTTGCGTGTCTCTCCTCTAAATACATGTGCCCAGGCGTGCCAGCTGTGATGAGCACCTTACTTGCCAATATCAATGCTTATTATGCGCACACCACTGCCTCCACAAATGTGTCTGCTTCAGACCGTTTTGCAGCCTCCAATTTTGGGGTATGTTTGCGTGTTTGGTGATGTTACAATTGGACTTCTGTAATTTGCCTATGATGCTTCTGCCTTTCAATAAATAACTTGTTCTGTTTAAGGAATGTTAAATTTGTGAGGAGTTGGAAGCTGTGGAGCTCTTCTAGACTAGACAAAGAGAATGGTTTTATTGTTGTCATCCTCATACATTTTAGGTATTAATCAGTGTAATGCACTGTGATGTGTATTCTTCGTGTTCAAATTACACTGGAGCACAGATGGTATGGAAATTAGCAAATTATATTCAACTCTGCATGGTGATGCTGTTGATAAAATATACCATGCGATTTGATAATTTCAAAACTTTGTTTTTAAAAACAACTGCTTTAAGAAAAAACAAACAAAAAAAGTCTATCCCCTAATGGTTAAAATATTTTTTGTGTAACATGTGGTGGAGTTGAGCATGCTGGAAAAGTATTTGGAAAAGCTCGTGCTTCCTGTCAGACTGAAAATCTATAGATTGAATGAGGAGGTGTTCACAGTGCCAAGCCAGAATCCAGTGGAGAGACCTGACCTCGAGAAGCCTGTAATACTTCTCACTGAACTAACAGATGAGATCTTGGAGCTGTGTCATTGCTCTGATTAGACCCTTTTCTGCCTGTTCTTTTATTCATCTCTGAATAAATATTTTGTCTTAAATACAAGTTTGGTGCAAATTGCAGACTAGAAATCAGAGGGGTTTTTGTTCTGCCTGTACTTCAGAGTGATAATGGACTATTTTTCTGACAATTCTAATGTTACACAGACTTCAGACATAATTACAGCGTAAAAGTAAATCCAAGAATTGAAAGAAAATACTGTTTGCACAATACCGTGTATCTCATATTGCCTCCTCCCACTCTCCTGAGATCGGACACTAATTCCCTGATATCCTGCTGCTTAGTCTGAACATCAATTGGACAGTGATGATATGTGATGTTTATTGGTGTTTTCTGCTCCACAGAAAGAACGATTTGTGAAGCTTCTGGACCAGCTTCATAATTCACTTCGGATTGATCTCTCAATGTACAGGGTGAGTGGGAATAAATTGAATCCTTTCAGGTATTCTGGCGGGCAGAAGGGAAATGCCATTTGGATTTCTCTTACATTTCTAACTTTTTGGGTATTTTGTGTCTAATGAATTGTCATGACAAGCTTGTTGCTCCAATATGCCATTTTGTTTTCCTCATGAATAGACTTAAACCATGGTTCTTTTCCTTCCATGGTAACTTCCTCAAGACTTCTGATTTAAGGATTGTGAACTATGCTCAACTCTGAATACTCTCCCAGAAATGCAAGTTGGATGGGATTAATTAATTTGAATTATTCTAATCAGCTGTATCAGTATCATCTACAAAGGGAAAATAGACTTGTTCTACCCTAGTAAGACAGAAATCTTTTAGGGGACCTGCAGCTATGTTGTCACTTACGTTAGGTTTGGCAAACTCAAATCACTGTCCCTGACTATCGATCTACAAGATGTGTTCTCAGGTTGACATTTGGGAAGAGGCGAGTTTCAAATGTTGGAGTTGGTCCATCAGGCTTCTTAAACCCTCTAGTTTCTTTCTTTGCTTCTCCAGAGTCAACATAGTCTTACCATGTGACTTGGCCTTTTTTTTATTATTATGCCTTGCTATATTATTGTAATTAGTGACTAATTCATTGAACATTTTTTAAATGGTGGCAAAATGTGAGCTTTGATTTTATTTTATTTTTTTTAAAGTAGGTCCTCTTCCGCTTAGTGCATTTGTCTGAAACACAGTAAAACATATAGAGGAGGGAAACACAAGCAGACTAAGAGAAGTGCATTAGGAAGACAAACCAGAAGGACAAGGGGCAGGGTGCAAAAGAAGATAAAAGGAATGTTGTGTAAAGAGCTATTCTAAAACTACATTACTAGTAAGAGATCTAAAAAGGGCACTGATCCACTGAGTAGCAGAGGGAAAACTGTCAGCATGTGGCAATAGAAATCTGTAGTGGTGATGCGTTTTTTGTTTGCTTGGTCTTCAATAAAAGCTGCTTTCCAGTGGCTAATGCAACTAAACCTTGGACAAATAAGTAAGATCTTACATAAAGGACCAGGAAAGATTTGTGTAGTTTAAATAATTTAGATGTTATTTAATTTGCAGTGTATTTAGAAAAATGGCTAAAGCAGTTTGGGAGCTCTTAGTAATTATTTTAAGACTCCTGAAGGGCAAGTTAAGTTCTTGAAGAAAAAGGTGTTAGGTTCTAGCTTTTAAGACAAGAGATGGCAATTTACAACTTAAATTACCCAGATTAAGCCTCTCCCTTCCCCTAATTTAATCAAGATATTTGTAAACACTTAAAAGAAGGAATAACCAGCAGTCTGGATTTGTGAAAAAGAAAGTGTCAAACCAATGTGTGTTCCTTCCAGGGCAGGGTGGCAGGTGAGGAGGGGAGAGGTGGAGCCCTCTCAAGAGTAGCTCAAAGTTACCCTCTGAGTAATTATTTTGAAAAGTGTTTTGTGAGCAAGTGCAGTTATTCTGTATGCATGTCAGTTGTTCTTTTTGTTGGTTGGTCGCTAGCTGACATAAGCATAGAGGAGCTTGAATTTCAATATAGATAACATTATTTTTTCCTGATTATTATTCCTAATAAAGAACATGCGTTCAGTCCCCAACATTCATCCAATGGTTTCTGTTTAAATCTTGACCCACGAAGTCTTTCATTTTGGTAAATAACCCTGAGTGGCAGGGAGTCCTTGTGTAGACAACTTAACTTTGAAAGGAGAGTTGTCTAGGAATGAGCATCTACAAATGACTGTAAAGAGCATTGAATTGCTTGCAGTGGTTAGCTGAACATCAAGAGACAGCAGATTTTTCTGCAAGTCCTCAGTAATAAATGAAAACTTGTTCCCCTCTGCCCTTTTTACCTTTGTCTTTAATAATTTTTGAATGTGCAAATATGAAGAGACTATCCAAGTGAAAGTTGCCCATGCTATTTTACTTGCAGCAAAACCAGGCACGTCAGCTTGAGTGTAAGAACGTGCTGAGGAACATGAATGCTGTTAAAGGACACAGGAAGGAAACAGTGGGAATGTAGGAAAGGGCATACTGCCTGAGGTCATAGGGAACAGTCTCTTGGAAGAAGCAAAACTTGTTGCATTCAGCATGTGCATTTGCATGCATATATATATATATATACTTACATACACGCTCACATATTTATCATATCTGGAAGGAACAATGACACTTCAAATTTCAGTGGAACCCAGAGAGTGGAAGAGGAAGCTATGGACAGTGGGGTGGTGGGCAGAGTATGCAAAATAAATGCATTAAAACAAAGTAGGCACTGAAGGATACATGCTTATCTTGGCAGATTGGATCTTACAGGGGACTGAGTGGTCACAATGACTTCTTACAGGGAACAGTGCTCACCTTCCCTTCTCAGTCCAGTTTATTTCTCTACAGAGGTTGCTAGTGTACCACACCTCTTGGTGTCTCAGAAGAGAAGCCAAAAACCAAGTGGTGAGTGCGGAAAGGAAAGGGCGCACACAAGCAACCTCAGGAGGGCAGGGCTGCTGGTGGCAAGGCTGCTGGTGGCAAGGCTGTTGCTCCCTGCCTGCTCCTTCTACAGCCAAGGAGAGATCTCCTGCTGCCAAGAGCTGTCAGTCTCCTGGCATCCACAAACTTTACATTCATATGAGAAGCTATTTAATTAAGCAAACAGATAAGCTCCTGCAGCAAAAAGGCCTTATTTATTGAGCATTGTTTTGACTGGTACAAGCTTCTCAAGCAGGAAATGTTTCCAAGACACTTTCCTTATTTAGCACATGCTTGAAGCCTTGCATGGATCCGACTGTGCTTTCCAACAGGATTTCCCTTTTTTGTCGACAGAATAACTTCCCAGCCAGCAGCCGTGAACGGCTGCAGGACCTGAAGTCTACAGTGGATTTGCTGACCAGCATCACTTTTTTCAGGATGAAGGTAGTGTTGGGTGGGGATGGGGATGGAAATGGGGCCTCTGCAGTTTTTACCACAGGAGTCAGTTTCCCATTTTCACACTATTGTTTCATGTTGTTGTGCATTAGACACTTAAGGAAAAAGGAGATTGTCTGCTCACAATGTAACAGACATCAACATTTTATCTTCACTGTGTTTTGCGTCATGAAGATGAAAGTTGTTTTTTCCCTGGGGTTCTTCAGTCATAAATATGATACAAAATAATAAAAAAAATATAAAGAGGAAAAAAAAAATTGTCTGGTTTTAGGAAGATAATTTACTTTTGTTAATAGCATTAGGAAGCTTTTTCTATAGAACTGTCTGCAACATTTATCAGCCACTACCATCTCTTCACCATCTTTTATCTAGTAAATACTTCTAAATTTATTTCTTGGAGGGTAAGATACTGAAATGGGACAGTATCTCACAATAGAAATCCAAGAGAGTTGATACGAATGCTAGTGTGCTGGTTCTGTAGTTAAGTCTATTGTTTTAGCAATGTGTAATGAGATTATTTTTAATTCCTGATTTTTATATCTAAACTTTTTAAAAAATACTGTTGTAGATTAATATGTGTCACTTAGTAATTTTTTGTCTTAATCAAAAAAAAAGGCTTGAGCTATTTGAGCTATTTCAGGAAGTGCTTAAAATTTTACTCTCAAGCCCTAGGGTAAATGTTTTAGAACTTTATTTTGAAAGTGTTCTTTCAGACAATATGTCTGTATTGAAAGTTTGCTTTATAGAAATACTCTGAAAAGTTTAGAGGTAGTGACAATATCAAAATTGTCTTGGGTTATAGTTCTATTCGCAGGGTGATGCCTGCATATCTGTTCAGTTTAAAGTAACCCTGCAGTGTTTTTTTTAAAGCAGTGTAACAATGAAATAATGAAAAGGGCTGTTGTTGCAAGAGGAGAAGACATATTGGTTTGCATGTCCCTAAGAATTCTGGTGTGCTTTAAAAGTCAGTAAAGCTTGTGAGGAAAGATGTCCTTAAAGAAAGTTGCTGTATTTAAAGGCATGCGAGTGTTTGGTCTTCAGCAAGTCTTTCCAGAGAAGATGTAATGTTCTCTGCTAGTCTGCACATTCTTCCAATGTTTGAAGAGATTGCTTGTTGGCTTCATAGCAGAATCCTATAAATTCAGCAGAAATTGTGTGTGCTTGGCTCAGATTGTACACATATCAAGCCACATGATTTATTTATTCTGACGAATCTTCCTTGGCACTTCAAAATCTCTTGTATGCTCCAAATGATCCTGCAGGGAGATGTGTTCTCACTACTGTGTTATGCCTGGGAGAGTGGTCCATGGATGGTTTCAGGTCACTGATGGCACAAGTCACAAAAAGTATGTCCACCAAGACCTGAGTAGCTCCCAGACCAGTGACTTATTCTTTCCCTGTTTGATTTACAAACAGTGCTTTGTTTGACTCTGTCTGTTGTCTCCTTGCCAGGTCCAAGAGCTGCAGAGTCCACCTCGAGCCAGTCAGGTAGTGAAGGACTGTGTAAAAGCTTGCCTCAACTCAACCTATGAGTACATTTTCAACAATTGTCATGAGCTGTACAGTCGCGAGTACCAGACAGATCCTGTGAGTAGCTGATAATCGGGTAGAAATCCAAGTTTCTGATTTTCTTAAGATAACAATGAGAATACTAATTGACATAAAAAGCCACACAAACAAAATTATGTGACTTGTTATCTTCTGAATGCACAAAACTGTAATCAATTAATGAGCACTAATTAGTAAGTGGAGGATGATAATTGTTTTACACTAACTAATTATGATTCGTTTTGCCAGCCTCAGCTATTTCGTTTCAAGAGCAGTTATTTGTGAAGGGATGGTTTGATGCAGCTTTGAGTGAGCAAAAGCCAATTAGAGCTAATGTAGACTGATCAAGAAAACTGTCTTTAGCATAGATAAACCTCAAGCAGTGAAATTTTATCTTGTTTTCTAGCACCCAGTGTCCTGCACTGGGCTTAGGAGGTACCTCTAGACACAAACTGTTTTCAAATCCAAGAGAGCTCTACTGGCCACTCTGCAGTAATGCACACACAGTGTGTCAACGTGGATATAGTCATCAACCCAGGTGTCTAAAAAGCAAGTATTTGGAATAAGATTAGAGCAGATAATGTCTCAGCAGATCTCCTGGAGCCTGACCTGCTCTTGGCATGGTAAATGACAAAACTGAGATTATCTGTGTTTGAGGCCACTGGTAAGCAACATGGTTTGACATGTTACTGTGTTTTGCAATAGACCATGCAAGTTGCCAGCAGACATTAATAATTTTAAGCTCTTCAGAAGAAAGGGTCCACAGGTAATTAGTGTTTGGAGTTTCTGTGGTGATCTACATTTGTCAGGTTTTTCTTTCCCCTTTAAATTTACACTGGTTTTCCAATGGCTTCCTTACCAGAACAAAAATCAGGACCTGCCTCCTGAGGAACAGGGCCCCAGCATCAGGAACCTGGATTTCTGGCCCAAGCTCATCACTTTGATAGTTTCCATCATAGAAGAGGATAAGAATTCTTATACCCCAGTCCTGAATCAGTAAGAATCTTCCATGTCCTGTATGGCTAATGCTAGTCTCTGTGTGCTCTGCTTTATTTGTTAAACTGCTTTCTATCTCTTCTGTCACTTGTGTATTTATAGAAGTACTTATATTGTCTGTCTGTCTTTCTGTCTTATCTGTCTCTGTCTATATAAATAACTCTTTTTGATTGGGATGGAAGAGTTTCAAAAGGTTCAGTTACGATGGCGTTCGAGCACAAACACCCTGATTATTACAATCCTGAACTCAGGGAGGCACCTGACAATGGGGTGAGAGTTCTTTTGGTTTTTTCTGATGTTGAGCAGTTCAGGGATGCACATTAATGCACACAGTGGTGACACCGCCCTATGCTGTGATTAGGAATGTGGTGTTCAGTGCAGCACTGGGAGGTTGCATTGGGTGGGGCTGGCACAGCATAGGAAAGGAACTTGAAACTGGTCTGTTTAACCAGTGGATACACCAACAGTACAACAAGGCAGGAGAGAGGGAGATATCTGAGAAGGTAATATACGCAACAAGCTGGATTATGCCTCAGTGATCATTGATTTAACATGGCAGGGACGCCCAATTCGCTTGTCAGCCTAGTAACCCTAGGGGGAAAAAAAAAAGTACTGACAAGAAGGGGAAAAAAGGTGCAACAGCATTGAGGTCACATTCCCAGAATTACTGTGTGCATCTATTCTAGGAGAGACACCTGGGGCCTGGCTTTCTGAGTTAAAACCAGTCTCAACAGCAGTGTTGTTTTCAGGTTATTTAATCTATGACACAGAGTCCAGTCCATGATCTTCAATTTCCACCTGGCCATTTATCTAGGGTGAATGAAGTGTCTGTAACACTGAGCTTTTCAGCTTGCAGTTTAGCTCAGGATAAAGAAGAGCCCTTTGCTGTGATACATGCCAAAGCCTTTCCGAAATGTCCCCTCAGGTTTCCTCAGGAGCTTGCTGTTGGGAAGATCAGCGCGGAGGTGATGTGGAGTCTTTTTGCCCAGGATATGAAATATGCCATGGAAGGTAAGAGAATTCCTCACTGCTGCTGGCTGAATTATTGCTGATCTCCTGTTCTCCATCCATGTGGTGTAAATGAGGCTTAAGCACTTTAGTAGCCCTACTATTTGGATTTCTAGTGGTTTTTTTTTGTGGACAGCTGCTTTGTGGGGAAGAATTGACTGAGATCTACATGAGCTCTAGACCTGTGTGTCAGGCTGTGTTGCAAGCTGTTTATTGTCATCCCAGCTGGTTTGAAATCAGAAGTTCACTTAGGCCTGAGGATACAATGGCTTAGAACAGCAGCAGCTTCTTTCTGCAAAGTACAGTGGTAGAAAGGTCTGGAGAAGTAGGTGGAGTCTGGGTTGTGCCATGGCTGTAGCTCCCTGGATGGTACAGTGCCTACACTGTCTAAGCCATTGGCAGAAACATGCTGTTAGAACAAATCCTGCTTGTAGTGGTTTAACTCCAATCAGCAAC